>CAJNOL010000678.1:7304-112004 GCA_905250125.1 Rotaria sordida | reverse complement strand
GCTAATGTTATCTTAAGTCTCTTAAAAGGATATCTTTAATATCTCAATAGATTTTATGAGAACATAAATAAAAACCATTTTAAAGATATAAAAAAAATGAGTCATTTATTTATTAATTAATTATTTGAGAGTATTTGTCTTAGGAATGTCAATTGTTTGTCTTTCTATATAACTCAGATGATTAATTTTAAATTGAAATGTTTTCATTCTGATGAATAATAAATATAACTATTATAAAAAATTGTCATTCTTTATCTTGATATTACTTTTTTGGGTGACACAATAGTTGACAGATCAAATAATTTTCGTTCTTAAAAAGCACATTCTTTATGTTAGTTGTCAAAGAAAATAAGAATCAACTAGTCTTCTCTCGACTTTTTTCCTCCTATTTTCAAACTATTGAATCAATAAACAAAAAATGATGTTTAGATTTAATATAACTTTATTCATAAAATGTACAACAACATAAAAAAGACAAAATGTTGCCTAATTCCAATTAACTCGACGACGACCATAGAACTAAATAAAAAAAAGTTCTAATAAGAAAAACATAGTTAATAATACTAAAAAAAAATTACTTTAGGTTCAACAGTGGTAGTAGTAATAGAAGCTTGTCGTTTTTGTACTGAATCATGCATTTGTTTTTTATCTTCAGATTTCATAGTATCTTGTTTTTCTAATTCTAATCGAGAGTGTGTTCGCTCTTGTTCTAGAATTGATATCTTCGAAAAAAACAGGAAAACCTTTCAATTACTAATTCAATTAAAAAGAACAAAAGATGAATACTTGTCTTGATGAATTTTGTTTTTTCTCTTCTCTTTCTTTGGCTTGTTTTTGTTGTTCGATTAGATCATATTTTCTTGCTTGTTGCATATCATCAATAAGTATTCGTTGTCTTTCATATACTTCTTGTTGTTGTTCTTTTAATATTTGTAATTTTTCCATAATTTGTTCATGTCTTTTATCTATTATTTGACGTATTAATTTTTCACGTGATTCTTTTTCACGATTCCATTCTTGTTCACGACGAGACCATTGTTTAGCTATTTCTTCTCTTTGATGTAAACAATATAAATACTTGTTTCTTAAGGAGAGAGACTTACGGAAACATTCCATCAAGTTCTTGTTCTTTTTCTTTCTCGAATTTCATTTGTTGTTGAAACTGTTTTAACATATTTAAAGCATTTTGTCTTAATGGTTCTCGCTGTTCGGATTGTTTTAGATAATTTTCATTATCAACATGAGCGATTGATTCAAGAATTTTCATATCTAATTCCTAAGAATTAAAAAACAAGGAATATTAAATACCAAAAATTGATTATATATAACAAACTAAGTGTTCTTGGATTTCTTTCGATCGTTTATGAAATTTAATTTTATGTTGTCGAAGAAGTGGATGTCTAAAAAAACAAAAAACAATCATACGTGAATCAAATCATTGATATACCAAAAGGGAGATTCAATTACGAAATTTTATCTTCTCCGTTTGTTTTTGATCAATCAATTTTCAGTGTCTTCTATAAGAAGTATTCGTTGTCACGATAGACTACTCTATGTTGGGTCTCGGTTCTAGAGTGTATTCGAAAAAACTATTTTACAGTATTGCACAAAAGTCACATCACCACCTCATTCGTAGTCATTATAAGAGCTTGATGCATGACGTTTTGCGTAGATATAATTTATGATGAACGATAATCAATGGTATTATTTGTATTGAATTTGCTCGAGTCGTAACGGAACTATACAATATAAATTTAATTGAAGTTCAGTAAGTTCTTGAAGAATGACGATTATCTAACACTAGTATCATCGATGTTCTGTAGAAGAATGTGAAATCATTATGATAGTGATGATTCAACGAAAGTTTCATAGATTCATCTGAAATTTATTGAAAAAGTTTCCATACAATTGAACATTATTTTGTGATAGTTCCCAAAGTAAACATTGTACTGAGAAGAAATAGAAAAATGATGAACATTGCGTTACTATTAAGATTTCTAGAAAGTCAATTCTTAAACAAATCTATTTAGTATTACATTTTAGTAAAGAAAGATGATATATGCTTCTTCATTTTCATGGTGAAAGTGTGGATAATTACTGATGAATTTACAAAATAGCAATAAAACGTTTCATATGTATTTCTTTTTCTTTTTTTTACTCAAAATTGAAAAATGATGTCGTAACAAGATGCATCATTAGTAAAATTTTAACAGATAGTTCATAAACTTCGCAGAACAACAAAATTAACTTCTCTGCTTTAGACAATGATATATTCGGATTAATATTGCTAATAATATTTTTCGATAATATATATGAATGTACTTCAACAAAGATTTTAATAATGATATGTCTTCATACGATATCATTCTCTAATTTTTGGTCAATGAAGGACAAAATGAATATCTATAGAACTTTTTGTTGCTATTGGGAAGCATATATCATCTTTTTTTAACAAATAGATACATTTTTACTTTACTATAGACTTTTGACAAGCACTTGATAAAAATTCAAGTATGAAAAAATCTTTCATAAATTTCAGATGAATCTATTAAAACTACATTGAATCATCGTTATCTAAATGGTTTTACATTATTTTTACAATACATCGATTATTGATGAATTTTACAAGGAATATAACTACTACCTTCTATAACTCTGTTGTGACTTGAACAAAGTTGGCGCAAATAGTACTGTTGATTGCTGTTCATCGTAAACCATATCTACACAAAATTTCATATGTCTAACTCTTATAATGACTGCGAGTAACGATGGTGACGCGACTTTTGGTCAGTACTGCAGTGTTGTTTGAATTGAATTGGATCACGAAAAGTATTTATCCGAAGTCGGCTCTATAGAGGATATATCTTTCGATAATAAGTTTTGTATGGAATTTTCCGCCTGATATCATCTAGAGAGATTTATATGGGATTGAATATCGATACATAGTCTCTATCTGTATTTTTATCATCATCATTAGCGGATATAACATTTTAAATTTTAAAAACTTTAGAAAATTTCTATTTCTATGAATTAATCTATTCGAATAGTTCTTTTTAGTACTTCATCTAAACTGTTGACGTTGAGCAACTTATATATGTAATCTTCATTTTCTCTTACCTTTCAATCACTAAACTGAATCAGCGTTGCATCTCTATTTAAAAACAAAAGAATTTTAGTCGCCGGTTGTACGTATATTCATTTACATCTGTACTCATCTCTGAAACGTCTAATTATCTATAGATGTAAAATTAGTCTAGAAAATATTGAAATAAAATAATAAAGAAAAGTACCTATCATCTTTTTGAATATGACATTTTTCTATTTGTTTTCTTTCTTCTTCATGTTGATCTAATTGAGATTGTTCTCTAAAGAGATGTTCTTCTTCTTGTTTTAATATTTCAGACTAAATTGAAATAATTTAAATATTCTTAAAAAAAAAAAAGATAACTAAATATAACAAATAACCTTTTCTTCTTTTTGTTTGAGTTCATCCATTTGTTGTTGTAAAATAATTTTCAATTGTTGAATTCTATTTGTTCGTTTATTTTCTTCTTGTTTATCTTGTTCATATAAATCGTGGCGTAATTCTTGTTGATATTTAACATTATTTTCTTCTTCTTCTTCTTCTTCTTGTACCAAATGTCTTTCATTATGTTGTTCTGACCAATATTCAGGTTGTAAGTTTTCTAACTTTTGTTCTATTGAACATAAACTAGGATTACTTATTGTCCCATGTTTATTGTTTTTTTCATGAACAATTGTTTGTCGTTCTGTTTCATGAGCTGAATGAAGAGAATTATCACCAATTTTCATATAAGGCATTGATTCACGTGATGATTGACGAGTTGATGCTAATTCATTCTTAATATTTTTTTTAGTAAAGAATATTTTTTTAATTATATTAAAAATAAAATTAAAACCTGATATTTGGTTTTTTCAGCTTCTAGAATAGCAGATAGATGAGTTCGACGCTGTTGAAGACGGTTTAATTTATCTTGTTTTTCTTGTTCAATACGAAGTGCATCATCACTTTAGAAATGTATTATATTAATGTGAAATAAATAAATTAATATTACTTTACCTCAATGTACCCGAAATAGGTGATACCAATTTACTATGTGCAGAATTATAACGAGTCTGTGCATTGACATAGGTGGTTGTTTGAGGTTTTGCAGTACTATAGAGAAAAATCATAAGAATTCTTTAACATATGATTGAATTTTTACTTTTTTTCTGTTTCAATTTCTTGTTGTCTTTGAATCATCTGTTGCGGAATTATTAGATGTTTAGTTGCAGAATGAGAATGCAATGTTGGTAGTACTATTTTTTAATGTTTTCTATATGTACGATTGGATCTAAAGCCATTAAATCTTTCTTATCTAGGGGATTGCCCTTCTTCAATAATTTTGTTTTTATTCATCAAAAGATATTAAAAATAAAAATTTAAAATTTTGTCAAGAATTATCGTTTGAATGTTATGTACTTTCAAATAAATCAATTCAATATCGTGATAGATAGATGGTGCTAGTATATCATTGATGAACTCTTTTTTGTTTGTGCCATGTCTTCGATTGCCATAAATCATGATCTTACGATTCAAAGAAAAAAAAAGTTTACTTTGATATACAAAGCAACTTTACTGGCTCAATTTTTAATATAAAAACATAACGAATTTTGATAGAAGAAGTGGTAGCACGTATGGAATTACGCTGTATTGTCTTTCTTCAGATCCTTAATCGCATTGTTTATATCAAAAGCACACGTTTACATATACAACATGAAGGCGAACAGAGACAGCGAGAAGTAGAGAAAGATAGGGATATCAGGAAGGATAATTATGAAAGAAGAAAGGACAAAACATAAGGTAACAAGAATGATAAGGAAGGATTAAACGTCATATATTAACAATCAATTCAACCAAAAAGTGAGAGCAGATAAGGACACACAATAAACTCATCAGGAAACGTCACAAAAATCCTTATTTTTCCCTATTTATTACTATGAAGTCTGGCTTTTTAAGCTCAATATTAGTGAAATCTGCGCCATAGTCATCACAACAACGACGTAAAATTCCGGTTCCACTATTGTAGTGCATTTCACTGTTTATATCCATATGGTTTCTCTCTCTTGGTTTCTATCAATGCACAGAAAACTTCATAGGACTAGAAATTTTATATTAGACTTTTTACACTAATGAAATGTTCGTCCGACATTGGCATTATTAATTATGGCCACTTAGTATGTTTCCTACAATATATTGACTTTATTATCTATTAAATATGTATGAATGAATTGTAACTTTTTAGTGAGATTGAGATTCTAGCTATATTTGCGTAATAACTTTTGTTCTCGTTGACCGATTTGGAAAATGGTTTTATATGCTATTCTTTTCTAAGTGTCGTACATCCTACGTCGGTAAAGCTAGCACCATATTCGTCATTTTCTGCCCACATTCGGTATATTATCTGAGTTGACTCTAGTTCGACTTGAGCTAGGTGCAGCATTTTACGCTGAATCGAATAGTGCTATTTTGAAGGGGGCTTATCGAGCAAGAAAACCCCTTATGCCCGAAATACTGGGTTTTCGACCTATTCTGCCAGGTAATCCCTATCCGGATTCGCTATATTACCTGAGTTAACTCTACTTCGATTTGAGTTAGGTGAAGAATTTTACGCTGAATCGAATGGCATCTGTTTGAAGGGAGGTGTGACTGAGGAAGTTGGTTTTCTTGTCGGGAGATTGTATTTGCTTTCTGTTGCTGAGGATTTTAATATGTGGACGATGGTTGGGTATGGGGATTGGTGATACTGGGGCTTGAAAGTGAGAGAGAGAGTCATTTGCTTCGCTTTGGTCATATCGCTTCTCGCGAAATGCAGTCATATCCGAACCCTCGTTGCGCACGGTAACTTGTTATCGCTCCACTGTGAAAGTCTGTTGCCAGTGAAAGAGCGGAAGTATCTGGTTTGCTCACCGCGCAGAGTGATTGAGAGTGTTGCGGCGGTTTTACTCAGCACTGATTCGCCTGTAGCCGGTATTCTGTCTAGTTCAGTGAACATAGTTCTCAGTGTAGACTCTTGAGATAGCGCTAAGAGTAAGGTGGCATCACTGTGGGTATTTTGTGGTTTCTAGTGAAGCTGTACACAGGTAAAATGATCCAGCCTTCGACACGCTGCTTCTCACTGTTTGATTTACTCACGCATTGCAGTGGAGCTCAATAATCTTGTACCACTTTTTTTTGAGTCGTATATTAATGCTAACAAACAAGATTCAAATTGTTTTCATCCCGGCATAGTAGAATTCGATTGGTATATATCCATAAGGGCGTATTGCACAAACAGTGTACCATAGTTGAAAAACTGAGCGAAAAAAGTTTTTCGATTTTAACAGCGGTGGCTAGTGCATCTTGCGGTAGTCCATGGGATGCGAATATAAATAAATGTTTCCGACTACCACTATTCAATTATCCAAGATACGACAGTTTTGTTAAAGAATCCTGTTTATAATTCAAGGTCCTTGTTCCTTTGATAGTAATTGCCTGAGTCAAATTTTCCGATGGATTCTTATGTTTCGGAGATGGATCTTTCCTTTATAATGGTGATTAGTGTTTGATTTAGAATTGTTGGCTAAAACAACACGATCTGCCCTAACTCATGCTTGGCTTTTACACTTATACAGTGATAAAATTCGTAAATGTTCAATTAATTATCGAATATGTATATTCAATAACCTTTTACTTTGAAATTACTAATCTGTGGGCTCCAAGTCTGGATTAATTCGCATGATTTTCGGTAGCCCCTTTAGCATAGAAATCAAGTAATAAATTATATTTCTACTTTAGTCCCAGTTATGAGAAAGTTATACACGCATAAAAAACTCGCGTGCCACTTTCACATGGTGTCTTCTTTTTTTCTACGAAAGACAAATTTTTCGATCCTGATATCTCGAACAATAGTTGATCTTAACAGATAGACAAAGTAATCAAAGTGTCAGCTCAGTCTTCTATACCCTCACAGAGTTATACAAGTAGGCATGCACCAAATCCTGTTTTTAGGTGATAAAGATGACTCATTTACGATGTCAAAAACCGTTAGTTCCTCTCAAACCTTCAGGTGCTCTCTACTCAACTTTTATCGTTCTATCTGACGGCAGTCACAGATATGCCAAATCCGACTAAAAAATATGCAGGATTTGATCAAAAAGCGTGAATTTTCGGTCAAATCCTGTCAAATCCTGCATATTTTTTAGTCGGATTTGACATATCTGTGATTGCCATCAGATAGAGCGGAAAAATTTGAGTAGAGAGCACCCGAATGTTTGACAGGAACTGACAGTTCTTGACATCGTAAGTGACTCATCTTTATCACCTAGAAAACAGGATTTTGTACATGACTATATACAAGAAACAAAATGAAAAACCTCGCGTGACATTTAGTGTGACAACTATTTGTTAAGCTATTTCATATTTTATGGTAAAAAAAAAACCTAGCATTAATTTGTTAAGTGTTTGTGGACTTATATCGTTCTCCATCAACTTTCGTTCAAATCTAAACTCGATCAATTTTCGATGCGTCGTTGCAAGCCAAAGTCATTTTTAATTTTGCGTGACAGCAATTTAAGGATTGACTGTATATTAAATATAAAGAAAAAACTGTCACAAGAAATATCATGTTAGAATCGATCAGTTTGTTATCCGATAAGTACAAAGTGTCAACTGTAATATTATCAACTTTCGAAGTTTAGGGGTGGGTGTAAGTGTTAATGCAGTTCAAATGATCATTTATATCCACATCCATCCCAGCTCGAGCAAAATATGAAAATAAGCTCAGATTCGTGATCAGCATCAAAAACTGCATCTAGACATGTATGATTAAGCGATAAAGACGAAGTGCTGTAACTTTGCATTACGCGCATCTTGAAACAAATCTAATGATGCAGTTAAAGATTTGTTTGATGATAGAAAGCGATATGAATGTTAGATCGAAGGACAATTAACGAGAACAATGTGCATTTGATTTATATATTCTATTAAATAAGCATACCTGTACAGACACAATGATGATGATTAGGATGAGCACGTTTTGCAAAAGATACGATTTTTACAGATGACTGAGTATCAGTCAGTTTTTTTTGTTCTTCAATCAAGTTATATTAAAGAAAAGTAAAACGTTAACCTTGTTATTTCTAGCTATAATGAAAATCAATGTCACACCTCGTTCTCGACGATATCGAGTCTACAGAATTCTTGGGATATTATTGGCTCTAAATACTACTATTCTTTGGTTAGCAACAATACTGACTTTATTTGGTCAATGGGGTGCAGCGGAGAATTTTAAACGTCACGATTCGGTGGATGGTGATATTATCTACATATCTAGTGAAATTGCAGTACACTTACCTGGAATGATATTGGGTGCAATATCAGTAGGTATTCCTTATTTTTTAACACTTCTCTTTATGAAACTCTATTATGATATTGATTTAAATGGATTTAAACGAATAATTTCTCTTTTATCGGTTATATTTGGATTCATTACAGTTATAGCGTTATTTGTGTTGTCGATTGTGAATTCAATTAATTCTAAAGATGTTCATTATTCATTTGTTGGAATCTTTATATATTCGAATCTTCTTTCTGCTCTATTAACAATAATATACCGATTTAAAATAAGTCAGTTTAATATAGCCATAGTCATTCGTGCTGCGTTTATCGGAGTTTGCATTCCTTTAACAATAACTTTCATTGTAATAGCTTCAATTGGTATGGCAAATAATCGGTCGAACTTGAATTCAGTAGCAGGATCTATTGAATGGTTTATTGCTATATTACTAATTTTCTATTATGGTTCATTTATTTTTGATCTATTACTTTATAAAACATAACTGAATTCTTTTGTTACAAATAAATCAAATGTAATTGTCTATCTTCCTTTTTACTGAGGGTGTGGGTGTGGTGTGTGAGTGCGGGTGTGGGTGTGAATGGAATGGATATGGATGGATGTAGATTGATCATATCACAGCTAACATACCCACACCACCTATACCCACACCCAATAGCCAATGTATCTTGAAAATAATCCATAGCTGTTGTTTGTTTATTTGTATTATCAGTAAATTTGTGTTCATCTGCTGGACGACGAAACGATTTAAAACAATATCGACAAGCTTCATTTGTATATTGTATTTCAAACCAAAAAAAATTTTAAAATATTTTGAATGAGTAATTATTGATCTTGTGGTGGAATACCAATAACAAATGAAAAATTAAGATTTTCATAAAACAATTCAAATAAATGAGATCGATTGAAACTAAGGAAGATTCTTAAACTTATTATATAATATAGATTCTAACTGTGATAGAATAACAATCCATGATTTAATCCATTCATTTGTAAAGTGACAATATGTATGGAAAGAAGATAAATGATAGACATGATAATCTTACAATAGAACAGTGTTTCATGAAAAACTCATCATCTCTACGAATATCATAATTTAAATAAAAGAGAGAAATTCAATTAAATCGTAATTTCGATAAAAACAACGATATATATTATTAATATTCGATGTTGGACCACATTCACTAAGTACAATCGCTTGATAATATCCTGATCCAATTTCTAGTCCATCACCTGCAACAAAACAAAATTTATATTTAAAAACATATGAAATTCAATTTCTTCTTTGTACTTAGATCATATAATTATTGATATTTTGGATATGAGTCACTTTAGATGGTAATCATATTGAATCTTTATATTTGTTTAAATAATATTTCGAGTATTCGTACCAGATTATGTGCTTCTACTATTGAGGTTCGGTTTTCAATAAAATCAAAAATACTTTGTAATTCATAAGTTTTAACAAGATTAATTAAAAATCGGAATTTATCATTTCTTTCAATTGTTTTATGATAAATTTCACATTGATATTCTTTTTTAAATTTATATGTTAAATCTTCTTTTGCATATAAATATTTTCTATTATCATCCCAAACAAGTGGAAAATGTTCTTGTTTAATGATTTTTTGAAGAACTTCCAAACGTTCATGTCTATTACATGAATGCCATGAGCCACCACTCATTAAAAGTTCAACATCAACATTAAATTGGTAGAAAATGGTTTTATTTGATTGTTTAGAAAATTTGATTTGAAAATGATTTGTATAAACTTCAATTCGTTGACCAGCTGAAAAAAAGAAAAAAAACATTTTTTATTCAATAAAAATCATATGAAATACAATGTCCACGTTGTGATGATCGTTTAGCGACTGTTGTTAATTGAGTATTTGGTACAAATGAATGAGTGGTTGGATGAACAATTGAATGTGAATGGCTTATTGTATCTCTTCCACTATTTGATGAAGCTTTTGGTGTAATATCATATGAATCGTTATCGGTTTGTCCATTTCGATTTGATTTTTCATGAATTATTCCAGTTGAAGAATACGAACGACGTTGAGAATAATCCGATGAAATTTCATCTATATGACTTGTACAAGCTAAAAAACATTTTCACAGAAGTATTTTTTCATTTAGAAATAAATGCTACTTTAACATCATTTCGGTATTATATAATCAACATTTTTATCTTTTAATATCATTCTTCACGAAATATTTCGGCTTTTTCATAAAACAAGATTATTCGTATTCTAATAGGATTCTTCTATCATAACTGTAGTAATTAAGAAGTTGATAGGGTTGCTCTAGAATCTGAAAGTGACAAATAATTTATGCTGGTTTATTAACCGATGGGATTATTTAGACTATTAACAACCATTAAGGAGAATCTTACTATCTATGTTCTGTTCAGTGCTTAATCTAGAGTTTTTTCTTCTAGATAAGAAAACATTTATCTTGAGCAAAACAGACATATAATCAAACGAAGAAAAGCTGGGATTCGAGTAGAGCCCATCGGAGAGACTAGAACCCGAATCTGAACCCGGATTCGATCGGGTTGGGCCCTGAAACTTCCTTTTCGACCAGATCCGGGTCTAGGCCCGGGTTTGGGTATGGAAGTTTATGGTCAATCGGGTCCAACTAGACAGTTGCTACTTTACAAGTAACAACCAATTAGAACCTTTTACTTTTGAGATAACTGTCAAGATTTTTAGAAAACTGTATAAAACGTGCTAGTTGCTGAATCGAAATAATGGAGAAAAGTATTCCGTATCTTCGGAGCAGTTATCAAGTTTGAATTTAAAAATTTCATTGAGAATATGATGAGCACGAATTGGGTCTGGGTCCAGGTCTGAAAAATGTTCAATAAACTGGGTCCGGGTTCAAAAAAGTTAGACTCAACGGGCTCCACACTCGAGTCAATTTCAGACTTCAAAAATCAGTTGAAGTCACTTCAAGTCAAGTGAAGTCCTATGAGGTCATCTAACTTCAACTATGACTTCAAAGTGGCTTCAATGCTACTTGAAATCAGTTGAAGTCGATGGAAATCAAATGAAGTCAGACGCAATCAGTTGGAGTCGGATAAAATCAGATGAAGTCACTCAAGATTATTTGAAGTCAGCTGAAGTCCAATGAAGACTTGTGTAGTCATCTGACTTCAAGTAATATAGAAGTAACTCGAAGTCAGTTAAAGTCAAATTTGTTGACTTTATTAGCTTTTTTCTTCTTGAATATAATATAGCAACAAATAATGAACCGTTACGGTTCGCTTGCCTTCTCTCATAGTATTAACCTTAACGATATGTCTTTTCCCTCTTTCTTTTGTAGAAGTAGTATATAAGGGTGTGTTTAAAACAATACATATATATATACTGTATAAAATTACAGTATTACAATAATTCAATAAATCATCATTACAGAGGGTAGTAGTAGAGCTTTGCCTTTAATTCGTCATAAGTATGTGCTGCAATACTTAGAGATTCCAAAGAGGAAGCCTCTTCTCATTGCATCAAACACTGATTTTATCAGAACTGGATCTAAAGCAGATATTTCTTGTATCGATTTGAAAATAGTGAATGTCCAGTGTATTGTACAAGTATTTTTAGACTTTTTTTAATCTAGAATGTGTCATGTTGAGCTACTTACATAAAACGACAATTTCAAGTGTGCAATACACAGCTCTTTTAAACTTTGATTAACTTGAACTTTCTTCAATAGAATCAAAAAACTGTCATTACAAACGTGTGTAGGTATGTTTCTGCTTTTCATTGTGTTTATTACACATATCATCAGAAGTGATATATATAGTTGAAGAAGGTAGACGTCCTCAAATAACTGTTGATCTTGATCCTATAAATATTTGTGTAAGGATTTACTTTTGTTCAAAACAATGGGGCATTATTTAACAAAGCCACGGGTATAAATGTACTGGGCAAAGACAATGATTTCGTTGGAAAAAAAATGTCTTAGTTCAATGTATTGCTCGTCTCTTAAGAGTGATATCGCAACACTTGAATGACTATTTACCATGTTTGAGTGAATAAGAATCTCGACCCGAATCATCTATTAAGAAAACATTAGAATAAATATTTAATTAAATAGAAGATATCTACATATACCATCTAAATAATGTCAACCTTTATTTGATTGCATTTATCGAAAAATACAAAGTTATGGCTTTTCAATCTAAAAGTAAAGTAAATCAAAGAATATTTCTTAGAAATGAAATGTTCGTCTATCCAGTACATTAGAAAGAATAGAAGGGTATATATACTAGCTCATTTATCAAGTGAAATGGACGACTATTTATCTAAAGTTTTTTCAAATATTGTGTCACCATTTTTATAAACATTGAAAAACTATATAACTATCCAAAAATAATCTAAGACTGAAACAAGAAAAAAAGCTGTTAGCGCATTCTCTGTGAGATTAAAATGTGAAACACAATTGATCTACCTACTCAAATCATACTTCGAATCGGATCGGCCAGTCCAGTCCGGTTGAACTTTTAAAACCAGAAAAAATCGATTTAGACCGGTTTGACCAGTTTTTTACCAAATTTTAGGCACGAACACTAAATTAGTATATTTTACTAGTTTTTATTGATTTTCATGGCTTCGAAAATCAACAGATATGGTCCCAAACGTTGTTAATTGACAAATTTAAATCAGATGAATTTAGCAATTAAATGTAGTCTAGCTGGTAAAGCTAGTTATGTGAAATAATGGTCTGTCGTTTCATAGTAACTAAAATTTTTCTCTTATGACTGTGTACTTCTTCTTTCTTATACGTGTGAAAGAAAAAATGTTGATATTTACTTTTTTTTTTAATGTTATAACAATAATTGTCTTTCATACTCAATAAACTAACACTTACAATGGAGGTTCGTGTACTGTAACCGAGCTAGACTTGATATTTTAGCATCAAAAGATAGCTCTCATCGTCAAACTAACAAGGTTAAAATATTAGCGGCTGTTGACTTGTCTAGAAGGAGATATTCGATTTTTACTGTATTTACAGTATATGTAGGATCGCTACAATTGAAAATTTTGATAGAATTTCTTTTTCTTTTTTCATGATGGTTAGATAGAGCTCGTCAAGTTGCATTGGATAAAATGTGTTTCAAATTTTAAAAAGAGGTTTTAAAAAAATTTGCGAACCATCGAAATTTTGCATGTATTTTTTCTTATATTTGAACATAACAGTAAGTTGAATCCTTCGTTCAAGATTTTTTAAAATCTCTTTTTGAAATTTGAAACATACTTTTTCTAATGCAACTCGACGAGCTCTATCCAATCATCATGAAAAAAGAAAAATAAATTCTACCAAAATTTTCAATTGTAGCCATCCTACATGTACCATATATACAGTAAAAATCGAATATCCCCCTCTAGACAAACCAAGGGCTGCTGATATTTTAACCTTGTTAGTTTGGCGATGAGAGCTTTCATTTGACCCGAATATGTGCCATCTTTTCACTTATCAACACACATACCTCCATGGTGAGTGTCGTTTACCGACACCGTATTATTACGGTAGTCGTAAACGGCGAATATTCACGGTCATTGTTTCCGATGAGCGTAATACACCGTAAAGCATCTTATACGATTGCCATAAACGGTCATTGTAAACGGCTGCCGTTTGCAATATCTTACGATATTATCCGAGCGTCGTTTACTGTCGGCGTATTATTACGGTGGTCGTAAACGGCGAACGTTTACGGTCATTGTTTACGATGAGCGTAATATACCGTAAGACGTCGTATATGACTGCCGTAAACGGTCACTGTAAACAGCTGTCGTTTTTCGTCGTAAATGATTGGTATATGGCCGTTTACGGTCGGGCGTAAATGACCTGGGGAGGTAAATAAAGTCCAATATCATTATGAAAATCTAAATGACGACGAGATAAATCATTTTTAGTATTTGAATTCTCAATCGATGACCATATATCAAGACCATCAGCCTATTCAGGTCTATGAGAAAAACGTGAAAACGATTTAAATGGACTATTTGATAATTCAATTAAATGTTTTGTTAATGATCGATCAATTGATGGATAACGAGCAGATGATGAACATTCTTCAAATTCCGATAAACCCATCTTTTTTTTTATTTCTATTTTGATTAATAACAAAAAATATTTCTTTCTTTTCTTTTCTTTCCTTTTTATTATTTTTTAACGCTTTTTTTTTATAGATCTATTGGAGTTTCTATTTTAACCAATAAGAATAAAGAGGTATCAACACTAACAACATGAGTTTTTTTCATAACAACTATTTATTATTCATAAAGATTTTAAATCATATCAAATCTTAGGAATAATTCTCATAGAGAATCAATATAACAATAAAAAATCGCTGTAGAAAAAAAGTTCAATAATAGAATAATTGATTTATAATCGTTGATAATAAAATAAATATTGAGAATTTTCAAACAAATCGAAATAAACATATTTGACATTAAGATCAATTTATGAGTTAGCTAAAAAGGATTAGAAATTTTTCTTTTATTTAGTTCATTCAAGTACCATTTACTTTTTATATAGAAATACGTCTCTCAAGTAGAAAACAACAAAACATTTATTTTGTTTTAAATTTATTGTAAATTCTATTTCAACGGTTTCAATCGACCGAAAGTTTTTTCAATAGAAAACCACAAACTGAGTCGACTGTATCCAATATCTGTGATAGGTTCAAGATCAAATGTAATATAAGTTTTTAAAATATCTTAGAGATTTGCACTAAAGTTTTTTTCGAAGATTGAACCGATATGTTATACTTGTTAAAAAATTTCTCCAAGAAACAAAACATATAAAGAAGAGATAAGATTGTCGTTAATGTGTGATCGATAGGATTGCTATAAGTTAAATATCGATAATATATCAAATGATGGTGATCTTGATTTAGTATATTTCATTGTTTTTTTAAGTGAATAATTTTGTACTCTTTAACAGTTTTTTTGTTTAAAAGAGCTTTTACGCAATGGTATTTTTCTATGAAAAAAGTTTCAAAAAGAAATATTTTACTAAAAAGCAAATCGATAAAGATACCAAACATTAATTGACAATATGTTAAAAATAAATAAAACACTTTGTTTTAATTGGCTATAAACGATAAGACTTTTTGAAAGTTTTCTTGTTGATCAATATTCTTTTTTTCATAATCAGCTAGTAAATGTATTGACTAGAGTTTCTAAGATTTCAATCGAAAAGAGAAATTGCAGAAAATCGGATGTCAATTATTGATCAGTGTTTGAAAAAAGTTGATTCTAGGTATCACGTCGAGCTTGAAAACAAAATATCAACATTTTTTCTAGAGTTTATTTTTTGTTTGAAACAAAAATATAGTAATAAGTCGTAGTTTAAGGAAAAAAGAAAGATAAGCATGTAACTCTGATAGAAAAGTTAGTAAAAATACTTTGAAAACGACTTCACTTCAAAGGTTTAACTAGTGAATCGACACATGTCACTCAATAAAAACTAGTGATAAGATATTTACATATGACCGACGAATAGAAAAATATTTTTGAGTTTTTTACTTTCTTTTGAGTTTATTTAAAACAAAGTTTGTGTTATTCTATTAAAAAAAAAATTTTGAATAGATTTTTTATGATGTTTTCGTTTTTTGTTTTCGTCTATGAACAGTAAAATGTGCTTGTCTACTTAAGGTATTCCATAACGATAATCCAAAGGAATAAATGAATCGAAGTTGATATTAATAAGCATTGGAATCTTTTTTTTCTCACATTTAATAAATTTATCATTTACAGTGAAAAATTTGCTTGGTTTTTTGATATTTTATTTTAATTATAACAAAAATTTTTTATCAAGAAGAAATCATAGATTTTGTTTTTTGGTTGAAATTCTTTTAAAAAGAGTATAAATGATTAATGAGCATATCATGTATGAATAGAACGTTTGTTATTGTCCTGGTGAAAATAAGTATTCTTATCGGTAATATAATATGTATGTCATTAATCGATCAAAAACAAAAGACTTCTTTTCAATAGCAAAAAAAGAACACATATTCAGAAATGAAACGTTAAAAATAAGACGTTAAAAAGATGATTATAAATGTTGCTTATAATGAATTTGTTTATAGTGATTTGAATCATATTGTGATGATGACTTACTATCGAGTCTCGATACACAATCATTACTATTTATTGCAACAATATAAGGTGATGGTTATTCAATGAATTTAATTGTTGCTTTTATTTTATTTTTTTAAATATTTTCGTCTCAAACAAAACCATGTGATTAAAATACCAATGAAAACGATTTCAAGAATTCCACAAATCGAACTAACAATAGGAACAACTATAGTTAGAGAGATGAAATTTTGGAAAAATTATAGATTTTGCTTAAATATATATCTCATAAAAAACTCAGTTTTATATGTCAAGAAAAAGTATCTAGAATATGATTATATAATTGGCTACTGTGAGTTGCTCTTTATGAGAGAAATATAATTGATCTTCCTTGGTATTTGAATACTTACCCTGATTTTTTTCAAAATCTTTTCTTCTCCTTTTCCAGAAACTCTACAGTTATTAGACAAGTATGATCGTGCAAGTAGTCTTTGCTGAGACTGATTTATTAATTATATTCAATAACGATGATGCAATTACATAAATGATTAAATTTTGAATTTTTTATTCTTGTTTTTCATGAAAGTGTTTTACATGAATCTTATTATTTAAACAAAAACAACAATTGTCTTTGACAAAATAGCGAATTATTTTGTGTTCTATCGTTTTATATTGTGCTGTTTTGTGTTGCATTGTTTTGTGTTATATTGTTTTGTGTTGTATTGTTTTGTGTTGTACCCTAGAGAAAGTACTGAGTTCAGGGTACCCATGTACTGAGAAAGCCTCAGCAGGGTACCCGATATGGGTACTTCGAAAATTTTCAGTAATTATACTGACGTAGGTGCTGCATTGGGTACCCATTGCAGTATGTTTGCTGAACAAGTACTTGCATGAGTACCCGCACCTGTAATTTTACTAGGAAAAGCTCTACAGGGTACCCTAGATTTGTTGCGTTCTGTGTAGCAACTGTTCATTCACCGTTTTCTTTTGCATATACGGCTTCATATAAGCAACTCGAGGAAGCATAAGAAAAAAATATTTTTTCATACTAATTTTTTCTAGATTATTTTTCTTGACTATTTACTAGTCGAGGACATGCTGATCTCAATCGTAGATTGAGAGAGGACTACCTTGAAGTGGTCTGATGGAGGTCCGACCAATTCGTGTCCAGTCAGATCTCGAAATTTGACCTGCTTGGCTTTTCAGAATTAGAAAAATAAAATAAAATAAAATAGAGAAAATATCATAAATTGCTTTGAGAGAAACAAAAATGAAAAAAAGCCAGAGGTTAGTTTCGATCATCAACATACTGCAAGTTTGGCAACAGGCTACCCAAAATTACTGAACAATAGTACCCAGTTGGGTACTTGATCAGTACTTTCAAGTACCCATTTACTGGATGCTTTCTAGCAGGGTACTTGGTCGAGTACCTTATAGGTATCTAAAAGTACTTTAAGGAACTTCAGTACCCGAAAGTTCCTGTGACATACTAGTAGCAGGGTACTTTTTCGGGTACCCTTAGCTCAGTACATTCACTAGGGGTATCATTGTGCTGCATTGTTTGGAGGAGGGGGCGTCTCATTATAGATGAGACCTGGAAACATTGTTTCCTGTTTTAAAAAATCCATGCTTTGTACCTGATCGTAAAATTTTCTCGCTGCTTGCACGTCATCGTAACTATTATAAAAGTTTCTTTAAACAATAATTAGTAGAAATTAAGAACTTACTATATTTTGAAATCAATACCACCTTGATGTGCACTGGATGTACAAAATTCAATTTGGATAATCGAACCTCCAGCTTTGGCTACATGATGGAGATGGTTAGCCGCAGCTAAATGTAGAATAAGCAAAAATACTTGACATGAAAAAAAGAATATTATATTATTTACCTTGCCATTGACCACCAAAATCATGTTTTAATGTACCTTTTACGTAACTTCCAGAATGACGGTCTCGCTAAAACAAAACATTATTAGTTATAAGTTTATCTTCTTTGAGTTTTAGATTAACTAAGATTATAAAACAATTTTATTCTTAACGTACCCCTTCAATAATACACATGTTTGAGCAATATTTAAACAAGATTTAACAAGCGAAAAGTCCTACATACCTGAAGTTGCCAATGCTGCACACCATTGGTTCGATAAAAATAAGATCGCATCATTGTTACTCTTCTAATACTAAAATGAAAACGATCGAAAACTAATTTAATGTTCGCCCAGCAACAAAAATAATATCAAGAAGAAGAAGAAGAAAAACAAAAGGAAAGATATCACACATAAATACGAAATTATTCATCTTTATCGAACATATCTAACCATACAAGAATGATGTATTATTCGTCACTTAGTTTCAATTTGTCCTCCAAATAGAAATAGATTAAATTAAAATAAAGAAAAGAAAAGTAACGCCTCGATACTGTGTTATAGACTAACTTTTTAACATGATAGCGCTAGCAGTAACAGAAGGTCAACTAAACAAACGTTTTTCGTTGTTTTCTTGATAAACTTTGTGCTTGCAATTCTATTTTATCTTTTTTTCTAGAAAAACTCATTTTTATTAACCTGTATTAAGTGAATATTGTCCATCTCATATCTCAATAGTCTTAAGATACTCATCAAGTAGAGTTGCCGCTACACCTAATTTTCTAGTACCCATAGATATTGATCGATTTCATTGCTGAATAGACGGATTATATTTTCATACAAGCAAGAAAGAAATAAATAAATTTTACTAAAAACAAATAACTTTCACTTCTACAAGGTTTAAACGGTAAATTCTCTCTTGTTCATCAGCAGCAAAAACACATCTATCAAAATCTAAACAAAATAACATAGTTGATAAATATTTCTTTTCTTATTACTGTTCAAATAGCCAATATTATCAAAGTCATCAACATTATGTTAAGTATTAACAAGTACAGTAGCTACTATTCCACATCTTCATTTTGAAATAAGTACTACAGCTTTGTATTCATTTGTTTTTGAATTCAACATTTTAACAAATATCATTGGACCGTTTGAAAATCAACCATCAACTATTTTTACAAGAAAAAAAAATCTTTTTGTTTCATTAAATAAATATCTCCCACCTTGATTCGCTCCTATCAATAGAGGTCTACAGTAATTTTATTAATAGTAAAGCTGAACACTCATCGACGGAAATTGAACATATTCTAATATCTAAATACAGTCTTATTTGTTTCAAACTGGAATAAAAAATGTAACTTAGGTATACTAATGCATACTCTGAGAAAAAAAAGAGTCTAGTAAGAAATACCAATCAACCACATGATACTTTGCCAGTGCTGTTTGTTCAAAAGAAGTATCAAAACAGTACTTAATATTTTTTTTCTCAAAGCAAATTTTTCATTACCGTGGCTGCTAACATGATTACAATTACCAAAAATGTCTGCATACATTACGAAATTGTTCGACAATTCATATCACAGCTCTCAATAGATAATACTATGAATTGATTGAGGCGATGTGATTAGCTGTCCAATCAATTCATGACTTGACCCATTGATAGCTCTGGTTCGTATACAGATTGCTATATAGTCAGAGAATCCCATGTCTACTTCCTTTAAATTTATTATCAGACAATCTCAAGATCAGCACATACCCAACACTCAATAAAAAAAAACATTCATATACTCTCACACCAAAAGAGAATTTTTTATTCAGTCTACACTTCAAGAAATTCCGATGGATGGCTAGAAGTAAACTAAACTGGAGTTCATGGATCATGTTTTACCCAAGTTCGCTGTTTATATGAGAGAGAGAGCTTTCGATCTACGGCTTATTCAATTTAATCGATTTTCTCGTGTGATAAACTTTATTCATAGTTTACGTGTTGGTCACTGACATGCATTAAAAGAATGGCAATCCATCTAATTTATTTGTTATTAAGGATGGTCTTTTATTTTTCGTCTTCATCATCTTGGTAGAATGTAAATAAACTAGATAAATCTTCATCGTGATCATAAACAAATGTATTTTGTTTAATGAAGAAAAAATAAATTATTGTTTTAATAAAAAAAAAAAGATTAATGTGTTTGAATATAGTATAAATAATATTCACTAGTCGATGATCTTGACATCATTCTTTCCAGATTCTTGTCTGAAGTTCAAGATAAAAGAATCTTGACTACTTGATCAAGAAAAACAAGAGTCTGGAAGGAATTACAAGATATTTAGAACTTCTTGCAATTCAAATAAGGCTCTTGTGACAGAAAAGAAAAAGATTCTTGTCTGATCTTCAAGACAAACGTTACGTGATGTCTTTGTGTGCATGCATCTATATATATCAACGTTTATACGTTATTTATTCATTTTTACACGATAATAGTCATTGATTATTCTGCTCAATTAAATGGACAAAAGATGTTCTTTTCAAACCACATATGGGTTGCAGGTCAGCACCAGGTAAATGAAAATATTTAATAGTAAATATACATGTATTGACTCACTAATGTGAGTCAATTTATAATTGATTTTAGGGTTTTTCAATAACAATAGTATCACAACAACGGTTTGGCGTTAGATATCAACCATTATTGGTTCTAGATAATAAAAATATCAAAAACACGAATTATAATAGTAAGTATGCGTTTTTAATGTAAATAAAATATTTTTATCATTTTTCTCCCTCCATCTGTATGTAAATAAATTACTTTTAATAATTTATTGGTTTTTTTTCTAATAAACATGTCAGATTCAAGAAAAAAAAGAAATCAGGCAAGAATTTCAAGAAAAAAAGAAGCAGGCAAGAACTCAAGAATCTTGTCTGATGAGGCAAGAAATGCCTCATCAGACAAGATTCTGTCTATAAGAATATCATCAGAATGCCCAGATCTATTTTTTCAGGCAAGAGTCTTGTATAGAAGGAATGGCAAAAGAACCTTAACTGATAATCAAGAGTCTGGAAAGACGAGAGGCAAGATCGTCGACTAGTGTTGCAACGATTTCGTTTTAATATTAAAGAGAACAAATAATTAAAATCAGATGTAAGAAAAGTTTTTTATATTCTACTATTGATACTATAATAGATATATTCACAAAATGAATCGTTAAGAATAAGCAGTGAAAAAGATGATTATGAACGTTGACTATAACGAATTTGTTCATAGTGATGTGAAGATATTGAATTATTTTGGGATGATGATATATCATAGAGTTTCGATGTACTATCATTAGTACTTAGTGCACCTGTATAAAGTGATGGTTATTCAATGAATTTAATTGTTGGTGTCATTTGTTTTATTTGGTTTTTTTAATATTTTCGTCTTAAACAAAACCATATTATCAAAATAACAATTAAGGCAATTAGAACTATTCCACACAAAGAACCAACAACAGGACCAACTAGATTTGGAGGTGATTGACAATCATCTTCCTCACAAGGTTCTAGAAAACAAAGATTTTTTTTAATGTAAAATAGAAAAAGTGATTGATAACCTCATGGTCTTTCAGTTGTTTTTGGTGTTATTTTTGGTTCATCTTCACTGTGAATATATTCACCTTTTATTTAAAAAAAAAACAAAAGAAAATTGAGTTTTATTTTGTTTTTATGATCTTACCAATAATATTAGCAATAATCAATATCAGAATACTGACATATGACATAAACATGGTAAAACTATATATTTATAAAATATAAATGTATAAAAAAGACAGTAAACAATTTCTATTCATATAAATATCATCGATTATCGATCAATCTCATACCTTTATTTTACTTCTTTTTTTCTCTCTTTTCTTCTTATAATATATATATTGAGTCATAAATACATTAGTTTTCCTATAGAGTATAATCTTGTATATGTTACCTGAAAGAACGAATGGTAATTATTGGAATAATATCCTTGTTCGACAGTTCTATGTCAAACATATACTTTATAAACAATATTTTGATTTAGTCTTCTATGAAATTTGTCACTTTTTTTTTCTAAATCAATACAAGTAAAGTAGCAGATTGAAATAACAATGAACAATATTCAATATTAGAAATATTTCATTGTTATTTATCCAAGCACATAATGACATATTATGAAAAATATAAATTAATAAAAGAAAATTGTTAATGAATATTTCAATTTCTAACTGTTCTTGAAGAACTTGTGAAACTTAAAAGTAAAATTAAATTGTTAAAGATCTTTTCAAATATGTTGATGTTAATTGTTTTTTGTTTTGATTTGTGTAGCTTCATATGGAGAGAATTTCTTTATTTGTATACTTTTTTGTTGTCATAATCTAAATAACTAAACTCAATAATTGAATATTTAAATTTGAAATATTTAATTATAGAATTCAATTTTCATGATTGACGATATGTATATGCTTCTTTACTAATCACTACACGACAAAACATTTGAGTTTGCACAATTGGATAGGACGATTTCATTGAAGACATTCTTTCAATTCTTAAATTTGTTTTTCAATTCTAATAAAAAAAAATGAGAGCAGGATAATATCCATACAATTGACTTGTGCCGTCCGATGTGAAAAAGCAAGACGATACCATGTATGCATTATGAAAATGGAATGCCGACGAATCAGTCATGCGCCATATGCACTAAAGACATGCAAGAAGAAAAAAAGGTCATTTTTTCGTCGTATATATAAATTTGAAATTTTATGCTTAAGCTCAAAATTAATTAATTTTTTTTAATTTTTCTTTTTTAGTTTTAGATGTTATATTATAAAATATTATATTCAACTTTTTTTAGTTAAGGTATTAAAAAATTCAGGTAGATTTTTAAAAAATTATTAATGTTCATTTATATTTTTTTATTTTTATTTTTTGTATAATTTTTTCGTGTATTATATATTTTTTTAAAATTATTAATGTACATCTATAGTTTTTTATTTTTTTTGTATATTTTATTTTTTTAATGTTTTTCTATATTTTATTTTTTTTTAATCATTAAATTACATTTATATTTATTTTCTGTACATTTCATTTTTTTCATGTTTGTTGCAAATTTTGTTTTTTTCTGTATATTTTGTTTTTTTTTAAATTTTTTATGTACATTTATTATATATCTTTTTATATATTTGTGCATTTATTTTTTTTTTTTATTTTGTATTATATTTTTTTGTATATTGTATTTTTTTTAATTTTTTAATATAAGGTGCGCGCAATTCAAAATTACAGTAATTTTTTTCTCGATTTTTATCCATAGTTGGATAGAGCATAATTTTTCACCTAGGAAAAAGTGATTCTTTAGATTTAAAATCGATTTTTGCCAAAAAAAATTTTTCGGCAGTCAAATTTCCAAAAAACGTCTATTTTTGCTCTTTTTAAGTAGTAAATCGGCAATTAAATTTTTTTATGTTGTTTTCAACCTCTACTGATGCTTTTTTCTGATTCGCGACATGAGTTTGTCTATAAAAATCTATGTTCGATATATTTGTCCTGACTGCGATACACCTCTATGTATTGTTGATTGCTTCAAAGACTATCATACAAAGATGAACTACTAATAATTTCTTGACACAAAAATGTAATTTCTTCGTAAAGAAATAAAGATCATATTTAAAAATTTCATTCGAGTTTCGCAAAAAAAGCCGGGACTTAAAGGGTTAAATTTTTATAAGCTAATTACGTTAATGCAGCTTTTACTATTTCAAGAAACGAAACTGTTTTGCTAGTTTATAAATTCTGCCATATTTTCGCTGCACATTATCTAATACATTTCACTATATTTCTTAAATCAATGTTTGATGATATAAATCATATTAACAATTATCCTAAGTGGCGCCAATTAAGTCAACAAAAAAAAAAGTATTTTTGATATTTTGAAGTAAACACAAAAATGGAAAATTTATATAAACAGAAAAATAAATTTTTCATTTTTCATACTATTTGTCGTTAAATACGTTAGTGTAGTGAATAATCCTATTCAAATGAAATCACTACATATTTATTGACAATTTCAAGTTGTTAATATAAATATCTCTTATCGATCATTTATTGATACTCTTTTTATCTCGACTAAAATGCAACGAACACAAATAAAAAGAAAACAAGAATACAAAAACAATTGAGTATTTCTATATCAGAACAAAAAAAAAAAAACAAACAAATTCATTCAATTGAAATAATATCTAACTTAAATTTTAAATGCGTTGTTGGTATTTTTTATCCGATAAAATAAAAGTTTCATAATTATTTTGTTGATAAGATGATGGTAAAAATGTTTGTTGTTGTTCATATTCATATTTAAGTTGTGATAAAATATGTTGATCTTTTGATTGATTAATATAAATAGATAAATAATTAAATAATTTTTCTATTAATTGTTGATTTGCTCGAATTTGTTTTAATTGATTTATTTCATTTAATTTATATTGATTTAATTGTTCATAAACAAATTTAAGTAAATCTTCATATTCAATTTCAACTTGTTCAGATAAACGTTGAGTTTTTTCACAAGTTATTATTTTTGTTTGAAGTTCATCAATTTTAGAACGAAATAAAGCTATTTCACGACGAAGTTCAATAACAAGTTTATTATCATTTACAGTTGAAATTCGTTTTGATGAACAATAAAATGGTAATAGAAGATTTATATGTTCACCAAGAAGAACACTTGATTGTCGTTCAAAATCTTTTAATGTTATTCGACCATCTAGAAAATTAAAAACAAAACAATTATATTTAATTTATTTTTATTCACAAATGTGTTAAATATTTATTATAATGAAATAGAAAAATGATATTATTCAATTTTTTTTGTCATAATATTAAGTTCAAACTTGAAAAATTTATTTAGATTTTGTGTTTGATTGAAATCTGACATGATTTCATTCGATCTCTTTAATTAACAAATGTCACATTTACTGATTTCTCACTTTGAAGTTCGACTCGTTTTATACATGAGATAATTCTCTTCGAGACAATAAACTATCTATCATCTAACAAAAATACATTTCATTTTTTTTGTATAGTTTTCAAAATATCTTCACAATAAAATGATGACATAAACTAGCAATAACATAACTTAAAAGATGATAAATTTTTAGTCAAAAAAAAATCATGCCTTTTATCTTACCTGTACTTGTTTGAGATAACTGTTGAGTAAATAGTAATTCTCTTTTTTGATCATTCAATAATAAATTCGGATAAATTTTCTTAAGTAAATCAACAAGATCAATTAATTTAAATCTTGAATTAAGTAATGATTGAAGAGCATCATGTGAAACATCAAGTCCTGCTAAGATTTGATCATTTATATTTTGTTCTTCTCGATCATTTTTATTTTCAAATGGTAAATTCAATTCACTATATCGATGTTGTTCTTGACGATGTTTTCGAGATGAACGTCGCATTCGAACTTCATTTTCTGTTGTTAAACTTCTATTATGAAAATCATTTTTATTTTTATTTATATTATAATTAGGAATTTGATAAATATTATTATTATCATCATCATCATCAGTTGATTTTTCATTATTTAATAATTGTTGATATTCATTTGATGATAATGGTGGAATAAAATGTTGAACATGAAGACGAACTTGATTTGTTGCCGCTGCTGAACGAAGAATATTAACAGCATGTTTACGATTAATACCAATAGCTGTTTCATTGTTTATTGATAATATTTGATCACCAACCTATATTTATATATATAAATCATCTTAAAACTCTCGAAAGGTAAATTAATTTACTTTTAATCGTCCATCTCTTTGTGCTAATCCATCATGAAGTAATTGTTTTATATAAATACCTGATTTATTAATAGCTCGTTTAGCACCTAAAATTCTTATTCCAAGTCCATTACGACTATTCGAATAAATAATGATTTCGTCTGTTTTTATCATTGATATTCTCTCACCAATACAGATATTAACAATGAGTGAGACAATATAACATTGTACTTCGTATATACACTATGCTAATTTCAACCTTGAATGCATCCGTACAATCGAAGAAGTAGAGAGAGAGAGCGAGAGACATAGAGTGTAAGTAGGTGTTGAATCGAAAATCAATCATTGATTCATAGTTATTCAAATTGTAATACGACATAAAAACATGCAATCATATTTATTCTAGATTACTCACTCTATTTAAAAAAAAATGATTCTAGAACAGCGAGTGACATCTGTTTATCATATTGTCCTAGATTTTTCTCTTAAATAAGTATTAGAACAACTCAATTATGAAAAAAAAGATAATCAACTTATTTATAATATTTTTATCTATAAAAAAGCTTATAAAATTTATTCCAATTATTTTACAATTACTTTTTCTCTGATGAACACTAATAATGATAATGTAATCACTTTATTTTCATTACACACACATCTACGAAGACTTTAAGATATCTTTGAATATCTGAATCGTTATACTAAGATATTAGATTGACACGATGATTTTTTTTACTTATATCCAATTTATAGTAAATAAATATTGAAAGCTTTCCAGAACAAATAAATACGGTCGTAAACGACCGTTTTAGATGCTTTTTTTTTCGTCGTTCGATAGGCGCAATATTATACACTGCATTTCACCGTATGATAAACTATAGAATACTCGATTTTCAGATCGTTCGACGATCGTTATTAAGTATGTACGGCACGAAAAAGAAAACGTTCGTAATGTTACACATACCAGGTATCAATCTACAGCTATTTATGACAACAAACGGTATGAAATAACAATATACAGTATCGTTATTGGTCTTCTCAGAGATTTTAATCATTATTCTGAGCCGAATTCTAGCAATCTTGTATTGAAACTCAGAAAGTTGATTTTTGATAATTATTATAACTTTCTTTTTTTTTTGCTGCGAGCACAACAATGAGAAAGACTAGAATAGACAATTGTCTTTTGAAAGTTCGAGACAACCTACGAGATGAAGAAAAGAGGTCGGTAGATGACAAGACATATAATAGAAACAATACTAATGATTGGTGAAGACTGGATGGGACATAACTTAATAGTGATGAGTCATCATTAGTATAAAGCAAATTTGTTACGCACCCACTCTCCACACCACATATATATGTGAGAAGCTCCATATTACGCACTTGTTTCGGTTTACTTTCATAGCATTCTTTTGTTCTTGTGATTTTTCTTGTTTATATTGTACTTTGAGATTCTATCTCATAGATTGATCAAATCATGTCTTCTGGTATTGTACGTATATAAATGAATTTTTTTTAATTTTGTACTTTGAACTTTTTATTTTATTGAATTTTGTGTTCATAGGATAAATATAAACGTAAGAAAAAAGAAAAACAAGCAGCAAATAATTCTAATATTCCATCAACGGATGTTGGAGTTATTCGAATTGGTCATTATATTCTTAATGAAACACTTGGAACAGGAAGTTTTGGCAAAGTTAAAAGTAGATTTAATATTTTTTTTCTTCGATTAATATTAATAAAAAAAATATATATATATATATTTTTTTTTGTAGAAGCATATCATCAATTGACAAGACATACGGTAGCTATTAAAATAGTTAATCGTACTAAAATAAAACAATTAGATGTTGTTGGAAAAATTCGACGAGAAATTCAAAATTTAAGACTTTTCCGACATCCACATATAATTAAATTGTAAGAAGAAAAATATATTTCTTTTCATTTAAATTTATTATAATTTTAAATTAGATATCAAGTAATTAGTACACCAACAGATATATTTATGGTTATGGAATATGTATCTGGTGGAGAATTATTTGATTATATTGTTAAAAAAGGAAAAGTATGTTTTATATTTTGAATTCAATAAGAAATATTCTTATAAGAAATTTTAGTTAAGTGAAGCTGAAGCTCGACCTTTTTTTCAACAAATAATATCCGGTGTTGATTATTGTCATCGACATATGGTTGTATGTATTATATTTAATATGTTTTTTTTCTTTCTGTTTTGTTTTTCCTTTGTTCTGTTTAGGTTCATCGTGATCTCAAGTAGAATTTTATTTAATAAAAATTATTTGGAATTAATTTAAAATTTTTAGACCAGAAAATCTTCTTCTTGACGATGCATCTCATGTTAAAATTGCAGATTTTGGTAGAAGAAAAAAATTTTTTTAATCAAAGAAAATTTATTTATTATTTTCGTTTTTTTAATTAGGTTTATCAAATATGATGAAAGATGGTGAATTATTAAAAACATCATGTGGTTCACCGAATTATGCTGCACCTGAAGTTGTCTCTGGAGAGTTAGTTCTAAAGAATTTAATTTAATTAATTAATTAATTAATTTTATTCATAATAGACTTTATGCTGGACAAGAAGTTGATATATGGAGCTGTGGAATTATTCTTTATGCTTTACTTACAGGAACTGTATGTTAACAAGTTTTTATTTTAATATAAATCAATTATTTTTATGGAAATGTTTAGTTACCTTTTGATGATGATAATGTTCAGGTATTATTCAAAAAAATTCGATGTAAGTTTTCTTGATGTTTTTTATCTTAGAAAGAGAAAAAAAAAATATTTCGAACATGTTTATCTTTAAAGGAATTTCGATTTGAAAATATGTTTTTTTTTTATTCATCACACAATTGTGCAATTAAGTTATTTACGAACAAAATAAGAAATGAAACTATTTCGAAGAAAAAAAATAATTTATGTTCGACATTTTGTTTTGCTCGTTCTTGATAATGAAAATAATGTATAAGATTACCATGACGAAAACATAGATCACTCTAGAAATTGAATATTTGTTGATAATGACAAAGCAATATTTAATAATTCAAATTCATAAGATAAATATTATTGGAATAAAGAAATTTAAAGAATATTTTTATTATAAAGATTATGTTTCAAAAATCTTAATAATGAATAACTTTTGCATTATCAATAAAAAGAATGAGTTCATTTAGTCTGTTTATGGAGGAATAATGAATTTTTTCTAGACAATATTCTAGTTTAAGAGTCAATAGTTAAATATTTCTTATAGAATTTTTCATTGTTTTTTAAGGATTAATTCTTAATAGAAAAGCAAACTAGTTGTTTAATTTCTTAACTTTATAGAATCTTCTAATCATAAGAATAAAGAATCAATTGCAATGTTCTTCTACGATTCAGACGATATTTCATCATTGATAAATTAAATTATTTTAATACTAAATCCAAAAGATTTCGATTGATATCTTCATTCAGAGTGAGATTTGTCAACATGTTATAAGTACACTCTAATATTAATCGTTATTATACACGTGACAAAATAGTTAAGACATGGATCATCTTTCATATATACATTTAGTCAATAGATTTATATTAAATATGTTTGCCCTGTAGGAAGAATGAATAGGATTAATTCTATGAAAATATAATCTGCTTTATATTACGTTTTTTAACTAGAAAAAAATTGCCTAATGAGAAAACCATCGCAAATGATTTCGACCTTTCGATTTCATCTTTTACTTATAAGTAGGTCTTTGTGAAACTAAGAAAATCCTAAAAGTATTCATGCTTATAAATCTTCATTCCCGAGATATAGTTAACATTAAGACGAAAAAAAAAAGCATTTTTTTTTATTTATTTCAAATAATCATTCATGTATTATCGTAATAACTTAGGATTAAAAATATGTCAAAACAAATAATTTTATTAAAATCTTTGAAATATTCATTCAACTTTTCAAAGTTTAGTTAGACTAATTTATAAAATTTCCAAGCTATATAATAGTAACGAATCTAGTTTTGAACTATTTAATATTTAAAAAAATCATAATGATACAATATTTAAGCGTGACAGCATACATAAAAGACGATTTAATGGTATTAATAGTTCAGACTGATGTGATGAAAGCGTAACACCTTGCGACACCATAACGAGTAGATAAAAATAGGAATTCCATGGTTCTCTTCATTACATAGAAACAAGCTTTGAAAATTTTTCGGATGAGTTTCTCAGTATCGATTTGTATACCATCTCTATGGAAGAAATTTGGGAAATTGAAATGCAGACATTTTAAAATAAACAAGTAATACTAATTTAATAATATTACTTCGATCTCATATTTTGATTAATATCATAGTAGTATTCCTAATATAATATATAAATTAGAATTTAAAAAAAATAGAACGTTTTCTTCTTGTTTTAGGGTTCATTATATCTCGAGAATAAAGAGTCATAAGCACAAATATTTTTAAGGTTTTTTGAATATAGAAAACCAATGTCAGTTCTTTATTCATTAGTTATACAATATAAATAATTGACATAAATATATATTCTGTGATTAGTTTAAAAAAATATTTTGTTAATATTTTAGCTGGAATGTTTCCCATACCTGATTATTTAAATCCATCAGTAGTTGATCTTCTTCAAAAGATGCTCAGAGTTGATCCAGTTCGTCGTGCAACGATAAAAGAAATTCGGTAAATTAATTTATGTTTTTTTTTTGTTTTTTTTTTTTGTAAAATTTTTTTTTTTCTATTATAATATTTTAGAGAACATGAATGGTTTAAAGTAAATTTACCTGATTATCTTTTTCCAAAATCATGTGAAGATGGTACAAATATAATTGATCTTGATGCAATACAAGAAGTTTGTGAGGTAAATTCGATTTGAAAAAAACAAAGAAAGAAAGAAAGAAAGAATTATTCTAAATATAAAAAGAAATTTGGTGTAACCGAAACTGAAGTTCAAGATGCTTTATTGCTCAATGATCCTCATGATCAACTTGTTATTGCTTATCATTTAATAATTGATAATAAACGAATATGGAATGAAGGTATGTTAAATTTAAAAAGAAAAAAAAAATAATATTGATTTTTTTTATTCAAAAAATTTTTTTCTTTAGCTCGAAAAGTTGAAATAGCAGATTTTTTTGCTGCATCAAGTCCACCACATTCATCATTTTTATCATCAATGACAGTAAATTGAAAAATATTTTAATTATTTAATAAATAAATTTTTAGCCAAATTCAACATCAGCTCGTTCTCCATCACCATTTGTAAGTTTAATTAAAGTTCATTTATAATTATTTGTTTTTATTTTAATATGAAATAAACTAGTTTCAAAAACCGGTTTATGTTACACAGGTTGTACATCTTCTTTTCATATACGAATATTATCTTTATTATTGTTTCTTGCTGCTTTGAAAAATGATATATTTCTTTAAAAAAAAAAAAAAAAAAAAACTTTTTATTAACTATTATATTTTCGTTTTATCTTTGAATAGAAATCAGCACCAGTTCGTCCTCATCCAGAAAAAATGCCAGGTTAATTTATTTTACTTTTGAAAAAGAATATTTTTAAACAAAAACAAAAACAAAATTTATTTTGTTTTTAGCTTTAAGAGATTTAAGTGTAACATTAGATCCAATCGATACAAATAATTCATCATCAATAACTACAAGTAGTTCTCAACAAAGTTCTTCTAGTAATAGAAAATTATCAGGTTCAATAACAACGACTACAGCAACAGGAACAGGTGCTGCATCATTAAAAAAAGCTAAATGGCATTTAGGAATTCGATCTCAATCAAAACCACAAGATATTATGAATGAAGTTTTTAAAGCGATGAAAGAATTAGGAATGGTTTGTTTTATTTCATTCTTTTTTTTAAACAGATTTTTATTTTTTGTTTAATCTAGGAATGGAAATATTGTAATAATAGTATGTATAGTGTTCGAACACGTCGTAAAGTAGCCAATACAAATCGATATGTAAGTTATGAGAACAATAAAAAAAAAAAGAAAAAGTGCACTGGCCGGGAATCGGACCCGGGTCGCCCGCGTGGCAGGCGAGCATTCTACCACTGAACCACCAGTGCTTATGATTTCTTTTCATTTATAATCGATATAAATTTTTATTTTTAATTATTTTAGGTTAAATTGGGTCTTCAATTATATCAAGTTGATCATCGATCTTATTTACTTGATTTTCGTAATTTAAATACAAATTCTGATCCACATCAAAATCCACCATTTAGTACTTAACATGCTTTTTGTTTCCTTCGTCTAATTAATAGTATTTTTTCTTTTTCTTTTTTGTTTTCTAAGGAGTTTCTGATGATGATGATGACATGGAAAATGTTCGACCAGATCGTTCATCAAGTTGGGATTTTACAGATAATGAAACTGACACTACATCTGAAGATGGTGTATCAGAAGTAATGGAGTTTTTTGAAACGGCTGCTAGTCTTATTCGTACATTGGCGCCTGATTCGGCTCCAAAACCAACTCATCCAGCTTCTGCAACATCTTCATAAATGACAATATTTTATCGTTTGTCCTAAATGTCTGTGTACATATTTGCCTTTCTTCTTCTGTCTTTTTTTTTAATAGTCTTTTTTTGTAGTCGTTCTTGGCTCTGTTTCTCTATCTCTTCATCTATTTTTCTTATCTTTATTCATTAATGTTTGAGATGCAACAACATATATCATTGCCTTCCGAAAAAAAAAAATAAAATAGCGCTTTGAAGAGAATCTGTCACTACTATTCCTTGTATTTTATTGTTCACGTTGTGAATCTTCGATTGAGAAATGATAAGCAAAAAAAAAAATGAATCATTTATTTTCGTACGCGATGTTTTCTCTAAGGCAAAACAAATATGAAATGAAAATTTTCCATGATTGAAAATTACAACAACTGTAAAAGGACCACATACTAACAGTTATGATGATCGGAACGCATGTAAACGGCAAAATTATAACTGTATACGAGTCGTGAAATTAACTTTTCGGTGGATACACTATTGTGGTTCTATGTTACCTTGTCATATATGAACACAGTTTATAATGGTATCTGTGCCGCAAACTAGCTCTATTCTCGATGGACACGGTAATATACGCTGATGTCCATGATTGTATTAACCCATAAATAAAGATTTTCTTCCTTTGCTTTTATATCTTTGTCTTACACCGATACCCTTCTGACTATAACTCTATATCAACATCCTTATACCTATAATTGTAAACTTATACTATTATACCTATAATTGTAAACTTATACTATTATACCTATTCTTTTTTAGCTATAGCCTGATGACTAAATCTTTATATCTTTAGTCTTAGACTCATATCATTGTCTTTATATCCGTTATATCTATACTCATTTTCTGTATAGCCTTATATAACTATATCCTTCGATCTATATACTTACAACTATATCTCTATATCTATAATATTAGTCATATATACTTATGGCTTTACACTTACGCGTATGCTTTTATACGTATACCCTTATAACTGAATTTTTATGCATATAATCTTTAGTCTCTAACTTCATAGCTATGTCCTTAAACCTGTACCTGTTACCTATAAACGAAAATCTATACCTTTATGATTTTATTCATATACGTATACTGCTATGCCTATACACTATAGCATGTTTGCCAGATGCAATATTGAACGATGTGTGTGCCAGGATAAAAATCGAATAACTTGGTTAAGTCTATTTGTTGAATTGCGTTCTATTGAATGAGATAGGTCGCTGATGTTAACGAGCCATTGTGATAGAGACTTGTGATACTAAGGAATATTCGGAACTGGAATCAATGATTTGATTCCGATTTCGTTTAGTGAAACAAAAAACATGGCTCCAATTTTGATTCCTAAAAAGTATCTTTGGAACTGATGATCTAATAATAGTATACCAGATAACTAATATCATAATTTTTCCTAGAAATTTCTAAATTATGTATTATTTTTCGAGATTATTAATATCTATTATTTTTGAAAAATCGATTTCTTTGACAGATAAAATAACAAAGAGAAAGAATGAGAAAATCATGATTGTTAATCAGCTGTATAGTCTTTTCGTTGATAACGACTCATATTGGACTGAAGTTTTGCGCAAATATTAGAGGTACGTAGTTACGTATAAAAAGAAAATTCAGTTTTATATCTCAATCTTAGTAATATATTTATAATATTTTTTTTTCTTTATTTAATAGAAGATACTGAAGTTTGGTACCTCTCTTTTTTTATTCAAACTTTGATAAAATTTTGTTCCAAGGAGAACATTTTTTTCTTCGTTGAAGGTTATTTTTTTTTATAAAATACACTTTCAAACAAAAAAATCATGTTTGAGTTTATCTCTTATTGTCATAAAATATCACAGAAGACGTGTCATCAAACAACTACTGTAAAAAAAACAACTTTGTTAGACAAAAAAATCGTCTTTTATAGCAAAAACTTCGCTTTTAACAGGGGCATGGCTGAAAGTCATAATGATAATGAAAGTTTGCATCAAAGTATTTAACCATAACCTTTTCTGAAAAAGTAATTTTTTGATGACGCTTGCTTTTTTCAGATACCTTAATCAAACTTCTAGCTATATTTAAGTTCTTCTTTCATTCAATTGTGAGAAATACGCATCGTTTATTGCTGGTGCAATCGTAGATTGATGCCTTCGATTATAGATAACGCAACACTTGCATAGCTCTCTAGCTAGCATTAAAAAATGTTCAGTTTTTCCGATTCCGAGTAAGAGAAGCGGAGAAGCTGCGATTCCAGCTCGGTTCTGGATTCCGTTTTTTTCGGAAATATTGATCGCTACATTGCAATCGAATACATTAAAAAATATTACACGTGTAGTGAATCATTTACTATTGATGTATACGGTGCATTACAATATTATCCTAATGTTATATACAATGGCTGAGTTTTTACGCTTGTTGTCAACGCCGGTTTTACATGGCTATTGTTTACGATAGTCATAATATAGTATGAAGCGCCATTCATAATTGCTATAAACGATCACTATAAACGATTGTTGTTTCCTGTCGTAATTGATTGGTATAAGGCCATGAGTGATTGGCCTAAGTTGTGAAAAATAGATGCGAATTATTTATTCATCTTTAATGTAGACTCATTCAAGGAGATACATATCCAAACTCGCATTCATTCGCACAACTATACATCTTTTAACATTAAAAATGAGTTGAGTGCTAAAATGTTCTATAGTTTGATTATCTCTTTTTCTTACATGCTAATTGATTTAGCTTGTTGGAGTCGATCTATTTTCGATCGAATTTTAAGTCAGTAGGAAGAAAGTTTTTTAATAAGCAAAAAATATGAATAAGATTTATAAAGACTAAATATGATAATCCATTCATGAAACACTTTGCTAATAAATTTATTTATCATACGAAAAATATCTACAGATATCAGTAAAACAAATCTTGATTAGTTTAAAACTATCTATGTTGATTAATCATTTCTATTATAGAATAAAAAGAATCAACACAAAGACATTTGTGCGACGATTTCCATCAACTGAATTTTTTCCTAAGATACATTAAAAATCAAAATTAGTGAAAACAAATCTATTTATTCATTTATTCAAAAGAAAAATAACTTTTTTTTTTTCTAAGATAAAAATTTAAAAAGAATGAGAAATATCGACCATCATTATTAGATAATTTCATGTTTTACTTTAGACTAAATACAACAAAACAAAACTTATTTATTTTAAGTTGGTGGTTTCCATTGTAAACTTGAACTATTATATGGAAAAAGAAACCAAGGTGGAAAATAATGTTCTTTAATACAATTTTGAAATGGTACTGGATAATTAAGATCATGAATAACATCTCCACCAGCTAACCAAGCTGCCCACCAACTATAAGTTCCAGCTGTAGCAATCGTATGTTCACATAAAGCTAATGCAGCTAAATCTTCACCTGAAAAAAAGCCTGTTGGTGTTATAAATATATCGGAAAGATTTCCAAAATTTGTTTTAACATATTTTTTATCATCACTTGCAAATAAAAAACGACAATTAATATATTTTCTTCGATAATAATTCATTGCCCAAGTAAGATATTCAATACTTGTATCGATTCGAAAAAAACTTAAAAAATCAGTTCGACGAATATGAATTCCAATCCAAGTTATAGGTATTAATGGTGCTGGAGGATTAATAAGAAGAGATTTTAAATATGGATGTGTAATATTATCTTTTGTATAATTACCCCAATTGAATGAGATATTCCAAACAGCTAAAAATGAATATAGTTTAATAAAAATTTATTAATCAAACGGATTTTTATTTCTAATAAAGAATTTTGATTATTTCATAGAATATTTTAAATAGTACTTCTGTTATGAAAAGAAAACAAAGATAGATCAAAGTTTCTCATCATAAACTTCACATCATTCTTTTAAATTATTAAAATTTATCAATGAAATTCTATCCATGATTAAACAAGATTTTCGAAATGTAGTTCTTACAAGTACTTGTCTATGTACATTCAATGAAATGAAAAAACAAATATAAAATTAGCAAGACGAAGTCTTATCAATAATTTTTTTCATGAAATTTTCATTTATATCGATCTCTAAAGTAACAATATGAATTTAAATATTGTTTCAATATTTCAAAATTATTGACTTTTGAAATAAAAAGAATAATAATTATAAAATAAAATAACCAATTATTACCTTTAAGAAGTTGTTCAACTAATTGTATATTTCTAATAATAGCTCCTTGATTAAATTGAAATAAAAATGCAATTTCTTCTCTATATTTTTCAAAATATCCATATGCTTGATAAAATCCAATCATTTCATATCGATTAAAAGTTGAATTGAATGGAATTCTAAATAAATCACTATATAAAGTACATGCACTGTATCGTCCAAAAATATCAGTTCGATTAATAACAAGAGAATTATCTGTTGTTAAGTGAACTTTTGTTTGTTGCATTTGAATAAGGAATACTGATCGAAGATCCGCTAAAATCCATGGTGCTACATATAACTGACATTGATGAAGACGTGCTAGACCATAAGCACTAGCAAATAAAAACATTCGATTTCCAAGAGCTCCATCAGCTGAACGAATTATAATTAAACATGTTGATGGTCCTTGAGCTTTATCATGCATTTTTCTACTATTATTATTATTATTATTATTATTATTATAATTAAGAACTAAACTTTTAACTGAAGAATAATAAATTTTTGAATTTGATGACAATGAAGTTGAAAATTGACTTTGACCAGGCCAATAATGATAAATTACAAAAAACATAATAAGACAAAAAATAAATAAAATTAATCTTCTATGCGTCAAGCGAGATTGAAAATAGCGAATATAATCATAGGTAAGACGCTGGAAATGATCTAATTTCGACAATACTTCGTTATTCATTTAACAATTAAAATTGTGCTTGCTTATTATTTATGATGAATATCATTTTTTTATTAAGTTCTTCAAGAATTGATTTTTTTAAAATGTTGGATGTATAGAACGAATAAGAAATCTACTGTTGATGCATTTTTTTCATTTTTTTGTTCTATTTTTTTTTTCTTTTCTGCTTCTGTATGTCTTTGTGTCAATAGCGAAAGAAATGATGTGAAGTCTTTGAATGTCTTATTCTGTCTGAAAATGAAAAAAAATACAGCTAGAAAAAGAATATTAATGTTATATTTGACAAAATATACTTTAAAATTGAAGGAAAAAAAAAGCTAGATATCAAATGACAATTTGATTAATTATTTTGTTATTTTGGACAAATCATTCTTTTTGAGATAATTAAAACAAAATGTATAATTAGATTTATTTCCCTATGAACATTAAACTTTCAATCGACAATTCTTCTCCCGAAATGTTTTCGTCAGACATCAACTAATTAGAATTTTTGAATATACGACAAAATTATTACTCCCGCATCTGAGAAATCGTGACAAATATATCTTTAACAACAGAATTTACTATGCACTTTGACAAACTACTTAAAGCAAAAGCTGTAAGTTTATAAGCAAACTAAACTATAGTGTAATATTAATTGGATTTTACCTAATGAATCGAACTGAGTATCAAATATATACAACATTATCTTCAACCAAATTTTTTGAACTTATCTTTCTATTAGTTATAGTAACTATTTTGTATTTCACATATTAATCGCAAAGAAATTTTGTTCACAATATTTTTGCTTTTTATTTAACATTGAGATTTATCTTCTATTGTTGTCATTAAAGATTGACAAAACGTAAAATCTATCAATTTTTACTTTTTAATGCTTATAAATCTTCTATAATTTTGCCCAAAAATTAGTGGTTTATTATGACTTGAATATGACTGATTCAAAATTGATCATACTGAATTGATATCATTATTAAGAAATTGCATTATTAGAAAACATGCTAAAATACGCTTAAAGGTGGCTTTTTTAATATGGTTACGGTAAAAAATATAATGAAAAACAGTGAAAAACAAGCTTGCTAAAATTATTTTAACACTTTTACTAATAACGTACACCTTTAAAAAGAATGTCAATTGAGTAAAATAAATTTTGAATGATAATTTAGATTTTACTTTTAAAAATATTTCCCCCATATCTGTTCAACTTTGTATATTTGAAAAATACAAAAAAAATCAAACTGGACCCGAGGATGAGGGTAAAATGAGTTGATCTCTTCATCCTGAACAAGCCGCCTATATAAGAATTAAAGGGCTCGCAACAGTCTAAAGCGTTCTACGAGTTTTTCGACGAAATGGTTTTCGGCGAAGAGGGTTACAACCATATGTTGTGGTCAAAATTAAACGTATTTTTGATAGGCGAAATTGAAGTTTTTTTGGATGAACAGGAGAAGTTGAAATCTTGATAAACAAGGATGTAGTGAGTACGGGAGTACCATGTGTGGATATGAATGAGCACGGTTGAATGCCTGTGTTGGTGTATGTGGGTTGTGTCTTTTTAGTTTTAGATGTGGATAGGAACAAGATCTCTATTCGATCCACATCTTATACCCACACCCCCATTAGCACTCAGATATGCGCCCACACTCATAGAACCAAGACCAACCACATGCATATCCACATTCACCACATCCTTTGTTATTAAGATTTTAACTTTTTCTTTTTGCAAAAGAAAAATCAATTTTGCCTGAGCTCTTCGCTGAAATAGGAGACCCTAGGTTTTCTATCATGCCTAAGTGTACAAAGCTTTCGAAGTTCTTCTATTGTTTCCGATTTACTTCGTCATTTTTTATTAAAAGGTTTTTGAGAATTTGGGAAGATATTTTTTAGGATTCACGAAGTCCTGAAATAATGTTGAACCGAATCCTTTAAGATTTTTATCGTATAAACCTAAAAATTAGGCATATTTTGATGTAATTACATTAATTAAATCTCTAATTTGCAGAAAAAATGATTAACTAAGATGAGTCTTTAATGACGTTTGACGAAACATTCCTGCTAGGGGGTTCTCTTTTATGGAAGATCTTCTCTTTTAAGGATGAGTTTATTTTAAAAAGTTTTAACTTTATCTAGTCAAATTGAAATTTTCATTTTGATTGGACAAATTTAAAATTTGACTGAATTTTAATTTAGATCACAATATATATATATATATAAGATTGGATCACTAAAATAACCTTCTTACAAACTTGACATATTTTCCGAGAATGACGATGTGACAATATCAAAACTGTTCAGAAGCAGAGTACTCGATATACTGAATTATTCTGAATAGTTGACAACTTATGACATTCGAACGCGTACCGTCAACTGATATCGTCGTTATCGAGATAAATATAAAAGTATATTAACATTAACGCAGTAGACAAACAGAGTCTCATATTTCCAATCGATTCTATCGAGTCAATATCGTGTATTCATTTGTGAGGTGATTAAAAACCGTTGTTAGTTTTACGTTGTATCATTGTTAGACTTGTGTCTTTTCCTGACAATGTTGAACTTTAATAGATTCAATCCTACATGTTCTTTTTGCTCCTGTTTCATAGTATAATCTTCACAACTGTTAATGCTTATTCATGTCGAGATAAAAATATTTCAATAGGTCTAAGAAAAGTCAATCGTCAAATAAATCATCAATACATCCTTAATATGATAAGAGTATTAGTGATGTAACAAACGTCTCTTCGTACTCAACTTATGACGTTGTTTCTTGATAATATAGAAATCATCATAAACAAAAGAAAAAAAAATACTTAAAAATTTCTATTATTGCACAACTATTAGAAATATGAAAGAAATAAATATAACAATCGCTCTGCTATATCGCAAGTAGATCACAATCAAATTTAAACTTTGAGAAAAATAATACATCAACGAGTTAAACAAATAAATAATAGAAGATGCGATAATCTTGCACATATAAAAGAAAAAGTAGTCTCACACCTTTAAGAATATCGTATTTTTTTATAATTGTTAAGAGATATGAATTGCTATTCGGATAGAAAATAAGGTCGATCTACAAATATGAATGTGTTCATGTAAGCATAAGTTATCGAACTAAAGATCCAACATTTTAATGAACTCCAAGAGGCAAATTCGTTAGAAATGCGTTAATTTACTTTAAAAAACGGGAAGTAACAAGTTATTGTTGAATGTAGTGAAATGTGTTTTGAAAAAAATATGCTCTAAAATATGTTTTCTTAACTGATCTTTCCGTATTAATATACTTTTCTGTCTTCGAATACGATAAAATTTGTACAATTTGCTATGCGAACCGGTAAAAAAACGCGTAATTTTAGAAAAATTTTACAAATTTTAACGTAGTCGGATATCTTGAACGTGGTTGAACGTGTTAAAAAATTCGTTAAAACAGCATTTTAACAAGAGTTTTTAGAGATCTTGTCTGACTAGGTAGTAAAGAAAACCAAATAATATATAAAATAAAACGTATCAATCAATGATTCATTATCAGTCATCGATTACATAATCTATTAAATTTCATCTTAAAATCGATTTTTAACAGAATATTCATATTCATATGAATTTTTGCTTACAATATCAGACGTCATATGAAAATATTTTCCGAAAATCTGCACAAATCGTTATTCTGATTCTTTTAGTTTTTAAAGTAATTTAATTTTTTTTTCTTGTTTTTTTTTATATGATAGAAATAGTCGACTTGTATGAAAAAGATATCTCTATTTTAACTATTTGAATAAGTCATTTTTAATGAAGACATGAATAAATCGTCCTTTAATAAATCAGTCAAGCGTAAGAATAAGGCAATTCGCTGAGTCAATTCATACAATTACAATATTGCTCTAAAAACCATTTTCTTTATAAAAATTGATCAAATGAACAAATCGTTAAGCTGTATTTGTTAGTAACAAAATATTGCTTACTTGATAGTTCATGCTTGAATGCATACAAAATACCGTAACGATCAACTTTATAGAAGAATGAAAGAAAAATGAAACATGGTGCGAAGGCCAGATGATAGATGTGTCACTATCTTTTTGATTGTCTCCTTGTATGTATGCCTAACAAGGCTTCTTACACATACATACACTACTGTGTTCACAAAATTATAGGCAACTAACAGACGACTTATAACCTTCCTAATATATAATTTGGTGAAACAATGGCTAAAAAAATAACTCCTGCTGAAGTTTTATCATCGGATTTTCACTCTGATACATCATCGTCTTCAGACAAGCAACAAGATAAATCATCAAATGTAACAACCAGAAAAAGTTCCATTAAAAATTATGTCACCAATGTTTTGAGTAGACTTGGAAGAGACGATGAACAACAAACTGATTTATCACAAACTGAAATAGAAATTGATGCAAAGACAACCAGTAATGGTCGTACTTATGAAAATGTATCTGCTTTTCGACAATATCATTCTCATGCTGAGGGTACAGCAAGAACTGATGCTCATCGACGACAAGAAGATTTTGGTAGTGACGATGATTTAGACAATCATACATTATCAGAACATGTAAGATAATACTTATTAAGATTTAGTTTTCGAAAAATAAAATTATGTTCTTTTTTTTTTTGTTATTTCGATTAGTCAACCAATTCAAATGAACAAAATCCAGGATTCAATTTAGATCCGAATCCAATTATTCAAGAACGTGAAAGTGGTGAACAAATATACAAACAAAAAGTTTATTTACGTCAATTACAACCACCTACTCCACAGCCAGTTGAAATTCAAGTTCAAGAAGTTTTACTTCGCCCACAAGTACCAAAACCGCCAATACATATTCGAGTTGGTCAACGTGAACCTCGAACTCCTTCACCAATTATCATTAAAAGTACACCACCACAACCTCCACCAATTGAACCTGATCAACCAATTATTTATAATAAATATGTTCCACCACCAAAACAACCCCCACAACAAGTATCAGTTTTTATTAGTCAACGAAAATTTTAAACAATATTATTTTAGATAATCATTCATCGTTATCCAGATTTACCACCGAAACCACGTATGTTCATTTTTATTTCAAATTAAAAATCAATTATTAATTTCTACAAAAGGTCCTATTGTTGTTGAACAATGGTTACCCTTTAAACCAGCACCAAAACGTATTATTAAACAGTCATTACCACGTGAAGCCACTCAAACTCCACCACCTCCACATAATATCATTGTTGCATATGGTAAACCACGTACTCTTGTTGAAGTTGAATTAGTTCGTTTACCAATGGTTAAAATTGATCCTTACACATATCAACAAATGAGTATTGGTGGTCAACAACAATTGGGACAATATCAAACATTTCAACATGAACGAGATTATTTATCAGGAGATACATTAGCACATGCATCTCATCCATCAAATCAATTCAAATGGCGTATTTAAATAGAAATTAATTACATACATACACATATATATATATATGTATCAAAGTTCATATTAGTATATTGTTAATTTTTTTAACTTAATTAAAAAAAAAAGAGATGTCATTATATGAAAGACAACTAGTCAAAAGGTATAGACGTAGTGATGCTGATATTGCTTATTTTTGAGAATTGTTCGTATATCGGATGCTATTGATAAACACTTATTTGTGTACGTATCGATTTAAATAGTCATTTCTAGAAAAATAAGACTATTTATCAACATCAAACTGTTTTAATATTGAGTTCTTCGAAATAACATAGTCGAATCCTAAGTATAAACACAATGTAATTTTTAATTATAATAGTCAGATAAAAAAGAGTCAATCTAATTTCGACTTTTTTTTTCAATATCAGTTTGATTCAGCCATCTTTTATTGGTAGAACAATCAAGCATCATTACTTATAACTATATTTTGTTTCCTTTATAAGATGTTTATTCGAATAAAATAAATATAATACTGCAAAAAAAAAAAATTTTTTTTTAAATCGAAAAATGAAGAGTAAATAGAAAACCAATCTTTATTAGACACGTGTCTCACAATGTATAGGAAGATAAACATAGGTATGAATAGAATTATATTATAACATGTAAACTTAATATTATATATTGAATTACATTCAGACGTAGAAAATTGAAATACTGTGATTTTTTATCATTCGTACGTTCTTGTACAACATATTTTGCTATTTGTTTAATCAGAGTCCAATGGAGTATATTTTTGTTCATATTGAAGTATTGAGCTTTCTAATAAAGAAATATTTTTAATATACGCTGCTGATATTACATAGATAAATATCCTATGAACATTTGATATATTTCTTTTTATATTAGATAAATTAGTTTTTATGATGAGTAGATGAAATTCCTTTCATACAGAGATTTTTACTTTTCAAACGTAGCATATAGAAGAAAAATACAAAAATTCATTACCTTTCAAATAAATTGTGAAAGAGTGGATGTGGGTGAACTGAAGACTTACACTCAGATCCACATTCCATACCCATTGAATGTGTTGATCTTCTACACTAATCAAATCAATTATGAAATCAAAGGATATGTGTTGAATGATACATTGTTTATTTCACTATAATTAATCAAAAGAAAACATTGTTTCTATCAATATAATAAAATTTTCAACAAATCCGAAATGTTGATTACCCACAAATTATAAAACGTAATATTCAAATTGATTAAAATGACATATGATTTTATTTTTTTTTAATAATTATCAGCAAGAAATAGATGAAACATTTTGCGATTATTTTATAAACTATTAGGATGTTTTCTATCGAACTCTAAAATTCTTAATTAGTTTTAATAAATGTTCGTGAATTATCTATCTTTCTTAATCAAAGAAGTCAAAGCTACTCTGTAAGTAATTGTTAAGTGTTGTTATTAAGTTCAAATCGAAATCATATTCTATGGATTTAATCATCCTCATATCTATATAGTTAATTAGTGTTCACCTTTTTGTGTACTCAAAAAGTGAGTACACTATAGAATCGGTCAGTGTTTCCGTCCGGCCGTTTAGACGATAACTTTTGAAAGGAGAGTCCGACCGCGATGAAATTTTCTACACAGTTTAATCTCAACAATATCTCGGTCGAGTTCGAAGATGAGAAGGATTGGCCGAGCCGTTCCTGAGTTATTGCAAAAATAGTCATTTTTCCCTATAGCTTTCTATGCGAAAATCGACCTATCCCCGCTCTCGTAAAAAGCTTTTCCTATCATAAACAAATAAAACCCCAACTATTATATACCATTCGATAGAGAATTTCACGAGCTACAAAATGGTATATAAAACATAAAGAAACAAGAAGATTAACTCATCTATTGCAAGGGTAATTAAACGGGAATTGGTTCTGTTTGTGTCCACAATCTAATTGAGCCACAATTCGAGCTCTGTCTTTCGATCACAGCGATGATAGTTCGAGGTTTTTTGGGTCGGAGAACTCCAATCTAAGCTCTGTCTGTCTCGAAATCCTATTGATTGAACAGTAGCCCATAGAAATCAAGTGTTTATAGAAAAGGTTTGCCAGGATAATTTTTACGTCCACACATTCTACGATGACTCATCTGTCTCATTCACTTTTTGAAGTACACATAACACTCGGATTTAAATCCGACGTTTCCACATTTACTTAATAATTACAATTGAAATTTTATCGTGAATAAAATTAAATATTTCATTTTTGTTTAACATTGAAAATCAGGCTTTCTTCTGATTGGAGTAATACTTTACAATGTGATGTTCTCATATTTAAATAAAGGTAAAGTTTTTGAATCTATAGAATATTTGAAAACCTTATCAACTGAATCTTCTGCGACAGCAACACAAGTTGGATCGATTTGGAGCACTTGGCATTATCTATACCAAGGACATGCTTGCTTACTTTTGTGCAATCACGAAGTTCCGCTGGGAATGGATGCTCTGATGCTTAAGGATATCTCCAGAAAAACTTTATATGACGAGAAAAAAGCTCCTTTTTTCGTAACCGGCTGAATAAGATCATACTCAACAGAAATGACAATAGAACTAGTTTGAGAAGCTAATTGATGTGTTATGGGATGATGAATTTCTAAATAAATAAATTGATTTCAACATCGAAATATTATCATACACTGATAAGTTGAATCTCTAATAATAATCTTCATTATTTTCATTGTTGCACTAACAAGGAAATATTTCCAAGTGATCCGCTCCTTTTGCCTTCGTATTTTGTTCATTTGTAGGGTCTATCATAGTAAGAAAAGGTCTAAGAGGATTTATGCCCTTGTTGCTTCTTTCGAAAGTTATGACCGTTTTATTGATTTTCGGACCATTCATAGGTGTTTATTGAAACAATCGTATTTCGGATTTTCTACTTGAAATTTTGTCCATAGATGAGTGCAATGATCCTTAGAATATCCTGAAAGTTTTACTCAAAAAGAATGTTACTTTCTCGAGATATTGATTTTTTAAGCGAACTCGGTTTTTGTGACTTATCGGTCGCAAGCGACTATTTTTTGAAATATCAATATCTTGAGAAAGGAACATTCTTTTTGATGGAAACTTTCAAGATATTCCAAGGGCCATTAGATCTATCTATGGACAAAATTTCACATAGAAAATCCGAAATACGATTATTTCAGTAAATATCTATGAATAGCCCGACAATCAGTAAAACGGTTACAACTTTCGAAAGAAGCAACAAGGGCACAAATCCTCTTAGACTTTTTCTTACTACAATAGGCCCTACATGTAAACAAAATATAAAGGCAAACGGAGCGGATCACTTGGGAATGTTCCCTCGTAAGTAAACGAATACGATCCATTTATGAAACAGCCTCACTATTTGAAATATGATATAACCATGCAACTATACCATATGAAAATCCTATCAATTATAGGTAAACATTAAATCTTGCAAGCTATTTATTTAGTATGAAAGATAAATGTAAATATAGATATGGTATATTAGAAAAGATAATTATGTAATAATAATTATGTTTGTTGTCTTCTCAGAGATTTTCAATGAAAAAAAATAAATAAATATTTCACCATCTGTAATTCTTAAAGCAAATAGGAATTTTTTTCTTTTTGCGTTCTCTTTTTTTACCACAATGTATATTATAAAAAAAGCGCTTTGTCAACAACTTTCGTTCTTTCATGGTTGCAGCAACATCAAGGACAAAACATTATAAATTGTGTTGTCTGGTACTTCTTCACGTTGGTCCATACTGATCTATATTTAGACAAGGAAAAGGTAAGATTCATTATTCTTAAATAAACTCCTGTTATATGAGAATTTTGAAAGGGAATTCATGTCATCTTTAGACAACCTTGAAATTTTATATTTGTCAAGGTGAATTCAGAACGAAAAGAGCAAGCATAAATACTCAAGGAGAGTTACACACCTTAGGTGACCTTGATTATTTCAAATTGTTTTGATATTTATTCTATTGTTATTCAATTAATCCATTTATTCTCATTTTCAATTGTTCATCTGACCGATTTGACTTAATATTATTCATTAAACAGAACATATTATTCTGTTATGTTTTCACATACACACCTTGCAAAACAGTCAGATTAAATTTATTAGTATTCTGACTATTTTATCAGGAACTCGTTGAGATATTTCGATAGATAAAGAAAGAAGAACAGAAACTAGTTAAGTTTTCTTTTTAACTTGTATTGTGTTTCTTCGGTAGGTACAGTAAAAAGGTCTTTTTCTGAAGTTAAGCATATTGATTAGAATGTTTAGATCGATTCTAATCCACAAAAATTTTTATTCTTGTCAAGATCGTCTAACTGACGTTCAAATTTTGATCTTTTCTTTAGAATTATTTTGAAAATATTCAATATTTCAAAATTAATAAGATCAATTGTTTTTTTGTTTTTAATAAAAATTTACATAATAACAATACCAATTAAATCGAATAATATATTTTAACAGTATCATATTAATCTAAATTATTTGAAAGGACGTTGATATCATTCATGTTGATATAATTTTTCCAACTTTTTAAAATTTATTGTGTGAATCAATACTAAAATTTAAATAAGAATGAATTTTTAATTGTTTTTTTTCTTCGAAATATTGAGTGAATTGCAACTTTTTATAATGATTCATGCGGAAAAATGAAAATGGGTTAAAACAATTTCTAAGTAAGGAAGATCCCCAAGTGTGGCGCGGCGCTTTGAATTGGATCTATATCAGTTAGTAGAGCCCGATGAGACTAGATGAAGCCTAGCAGAGTTCGTCCTCATACACTGTCCTTTTTAAGTTTTGATTGTTTTACTGCATTTTTGACCTCTAGTAAGGTATATATGGGAAAATCGAACCACGAGATTTCGACAGGAAATTATGCCTATTGATAAGTCTGATGGTTCTTAGAATGTCCTAAAAATTTCAGGCCAAAAAAATGTTTTATTCTGCAGATATTGGGTATCTAAAAAACGATCATGTGTCACAAGGAGAGGTCAGAAAAGTGAGCATCTTCAACATTCGATATCTCAAGAGAAAAGCATTCTTTTGGACTAAAATTTTTAGAACATTCTCAGAACCACGAGACCTATCTATGAGCAAAATTTCAGGTCAAAATTCCGTAGTTCGATTTCCCCATATATACCTTGTTATAGGTCGAAAATTCAGTAAAACGATCATAACTGGAGCAGGACAGCGTATGGGAACGAACCCTTTTAGGCTTCATCTAGTCTCATCGAGCTCTACTAACTGGTATAGATACGATTCGAAATGGCGTGCCACACTTGGGGATCTTCCCTCGTAAGTTGCATTATACTTGAAAAGAATATTTTCAAGCGAGCTTAACTTGAAATATCTGCGAAAAAATTGTCACCGAACAGTTTTTATAGTATGATGTAAATTTTTTTTCTACAGAATAAGATCAAAGACTGAAATTCCCACTACTTATAGATCTTTGCGTCTTATATTTACTATAAAAATTAAAGTAGAAATCGAACGACTACACTACCAAATTATAGAACAAGCAATTTTCACATGTCACTCTAGAAAGTGAGTATCATAGCTTTCTTTTTTACAGACAGTCTTGTTTTGTTTTTCTCTAAAACAATTTCACAGGAGAGAAGGTTTCTTCACTAGTTTGTTACTGAAAGGATAAATTTTCTCATTTTTTATATGATCTATGTATGTGCCATCAGCTCAATCACACAAGGAGAATTAGAATTGAGCTTGTATCACTCTACACGAAAATATGTTAGTATCTGTTAAACAATGCGAACATCAGTCAAATGCATAAAGAAGAAATGAAATCGAAACCAACGATCTATTTCGATAGAATGTTGAACGTTCGGCAAATCGAACTATTTACATTCTTTTTCTCATTTTTTGTTATGATCAAAAATTTTCTTTTCTTTGCACACGTCACATCAAAAAAAGAAATTTTTCACGTCTTTCATAACTCAGTAATAATATAAAATAGAGACCTGAAATTCGGTATAATTATGAGATAGATCGAGAAAAGTAATACATTAAAAATTGTCCAACTCGGTCAACAAAAGTAAAATTTATTAGGTGAACACTACTAAAATTTTAATCTTACTAAAAAGTTGCAATTCACTTATACTTAGGTCAGTCCAAAAGTAGTTGCGGAGGTATATCAATTTCTTATAGAAAGTTCTGAGGAACTTCTTTTCTATACAGTCTGATAGAGAAAAGAAAGCTCTATTTTTCTATGCTATTTGATCATACTTTAACTAATATGATGATAATAAATTTTTCATAAGACTTTTTTCTTTAACATGTCTGCTCGTTGTAAGTTGTACATCGCAGTTTTCATTTCCTTGTTAGTTGTATTAACAATCAAAATATGCCATAAGATGCAGCGTGAAAAGCTCTATAATTTCCATAAGACCATTTATTTTCTAGTTGCACATTTTGTGCTTAAAATAGACTAAATTTTCAGCAACTAAATTTCAACCATGAAAAAGATAATGTTTTTGATACACGACGAATTCATTTTTTGTTGTTGATCATTTTATCATCTAATATGGTTTATCAAAAGAAAACAAAATACAGCAGAAGATGCAGCCTGAAAAGCTCTACAATCTACATAGTAAGGTTTATTGAAATTGTTTTGAGAGAAAGGAAAATTCTATACGATCAGTTTTTACAACGGCCAAAGTTCGATCACTCAAAACTTTGTCCATTTTGAAAAAAAAACGTGCAACTAGAAAATAAGTGATCTTATGGAAATTGTAGAGCTTTTCACGCTGCATCTTATGGCATATTTTGGTTATTAATATAATGTAATAGTGGACTAAAAAGACTAACCGGTCTGACTCATTGTGAGCTAGTACCACGAGCAGATATGTTAAAGAAAAAAGTCTTATGAAAAATTTATTATCATCATATTAGTTAAAGTATGATCAAATAGCATAGAAAAATAGAGCTTTCTTTTCTCTATCAGACTGTATAGAAAAGAAGTTCCTCAGAACTTTCTATAAGAAATTGATATACCTCCGCAACTACTTTTGGACTGACCTAAGTAATTATATATCATTATATGTAACTATACCTACACATATTAGGTTGATACTGAATGATAAAAGAAAAATTCTTTATTGTTCTAATAAATATCATCCAATTGAATTAATTTTAACTCTATTTTGTTAGAATAGAAATCATATTGTTAATTATTCTTCGATTTGTTGTTGTTATTTCTGTATTTTCAATGCTCTGAGTTCTCTGTTCGATATTAAATTATTAGATATGACATTTAATGTAGAAATTCTAGTAATTACTTCCATCAGTCTTCGTTGATTTTTGTGATTATGTAAAAATTTTTATCTAATACAAAATTACAGAAGAACTTTCGAGTAATTTTTCTACATTTCAATGAAACATAGTAATATTAGTTTAGCGATTAAATTTTTCCACTAATTTACAAAAAAATTAATTATATTTAATAGAAAGTCTTATAATTTTCAATCAGAAACTTCATTAGTAAAAAAAAATGCATATGATCATTTATTTTTATTCTAACATTAACTGTTCATTAACTGTTGACTTCTTAATGAGTGAAAAAAAGAAACATTTTCGATTATTGAAAAGATTATCATATTCTCAAACAAATCTTTAAATTCTTCGATATTTTCATCATCTGAAGAGTATATCTTAAATTTTCGACTCGAATTCAAATATTTAACGACAATTGTCTATTTAGTATATCATTTTTATTCGAAGCAGAAATTTAAAAAAAAAGCGAATAAACAGGATTTAGAAAGAGATCTATCATTTACAATCATTGACTCCATCCTCATCACTTTTTTTCTTTTGTTCTTTTATTATACATGAATATGTCAAGAAAAAAATCCATGTTTTGTGTATATATTAGAAATAGAAGAAATCAAAAAGAAAATGAAAAAATGGAATAGCGATATGTTTAAACAATGAGACTTTAGGCTTTTGGTAATTATATATGATTCAATATATGTGTCACAAGATGTTCTATGCAATGGCGCGTTTCGACTTGTAATGAATAATTGGTGTCACTTTGACTTTAAAAAATATTCAGATATAACTCTTGATAAAGATAAAATCGACTATGTTGGACACACAAAAAAGAATATATCTATGATTTTTCTTGTACAGAGAGTATCTATAATAACAGAATGACAAAAATGATTTAGTGACTGAGTAGGTGAATGTTATTTTTCCGAATTTTAATTAAGTTTAATAAATGTATTATAATATTCACGATGAAAGATTTCTAATTAAGTCAAATAAGTTGAACATAAGAAGACATCAGATGAAAAGACTTGAATGTTCTGTTTCAATCAATGATTCTATTCAAACGATTTCTTTTTAATGAAACAAATTATTCTAAAATAGATTTGAAAAAAAAAAATTCTTTTTTCTTTTTTTAAATTTTGAACTAATTTTATGATTATCAAAAATGATAAGAACTCGATTTAATTTTCTTATCTGTAATAACAATTTTTTGAATTATTGTACATTGTCATTAATAGGTTTATCGATTGATATTCTCTCATTTGTTTTGTCTAATCTTTAATATCGCAGATCTTTTTTCTTTTATTTTCTCGTATTAAAAGTACTTTATGAGATATTCACATATGTCCTACTACAAAAAAACGAATTATATCTATAATATCTATATTCTTTGTTTCTTTTTCATATAAAAATAAATTAGTTTTCTAATTTCTAAATTCTAATTGTAATACAAAAGAAAAAAGTTTTACTTTAAAATGAAAACAGCAAATCTAATTAGTTGATATATTCGTATAACTATCCAAGAATTACCATAGTTTTCAATGATTCTCTATTGTTTATATATGAGCTAGTCTTCTCTAATCAAGTGTGATATCCTTAGCCACCAAAAAAAATGCCAGTTTAAATGTTATTCACATTGACGTTTGGTATAATATATATATATATATCGATGAAGAAAATGATAAGAATGAACGAGTCTCTATTATCATTTGATGATACACAATTTTTACCCATTTTTTTTACAATGCATATATTATAAGGAAGAGCAAAGTTATGATTGCTTGATTACATCGGTTAACCTTCTTTTCAAATACACACGTGGAGCACTATACATTTATTCATTCTTTTTATACACTATCTAAGTGAATAATGCTTTTTTCAAATATAATGAGACACTCATTTTTCTAGAAGGATTTATCCGTTTTATTAACCTTGAATTCGTGTAAGTATTTTTTTTTAAATTGTACTTAAAGACATTTGAAATAGTCATGTGATATAATTATCGACAAATAGTTGGCAATTAGATAGATGAAACTGAAATGACGAGGGTACAGAACAACCCATTTTGCCCCGTTTTGATTTTCAAGGTCCAGTCTAATTGAATTATATATACAATTAAAAATCAGGAGTTTCTAATCATTTTTATGCTAAAATCGAGGCATTTGTTTAATCATTGCTGTGAACAGGATCTATCTTTGAAACATTCGAAATCACCTGTTAGTCATTGATATTAGTCAGCAATGTGAGTGTTTATTTGATAGAAGATAAATAAAGGTGCAAGTGACTCAAAACTATTTTCACAGGTTTTTATCTAGACCACATTTTCATAGTAGACCAATTCATTTACAATAATGTTTTGAATCTATTAGAGTATATACAAATCTTCTCTTGCTTAAATTTTGAGTCTAATATACTCATGTACGTACATTCTATTTGTTGCTTAATTATTGAGTTAATAAAATCTTTTACACACTTAGTTCACTTTGTAATCGATAGAGCTTTTCAAACGCTACAATACGAATTATTTTTTATAGTCTAAAAAAGTAGGTCATATGACGAAATCTTTAGTTCACTATTCATGAGGTTTAATTTTCAACTTGTCCAACTAATATTTGACGGTTTTCAAGAAGAATATTATCCGTTTTGCTCCAAACAAATATCATATTTGGTATTAACATAAAAATCTGAGTTGACTTATGCATGTTTCAAACTTTTTCTGCGACTTTTTTTTCATTCAAATTTTCACCCCTGACTCCCCTCTCCCTCCTCAAGGATATGTGAAAAAATAAATTTAATGGAAACAAATATTTTATTGTTGAGTCACACATGTCTTTGTGTTTTCAAATAGTATTTTGACAGTTTAGAACTTGCTTTTCGGTACCACAATGACTTTTTAACTAAACTCATTTTTTTCACATATTCCTGAGGGGAACCAGAGATGAAAATTTGACCGGAATAAAAATGCCACAGAAAAAGTTTGAAACATACATAAGTCGACTCAATTTTTTGTGCTGCTGTCAACTATGATATTTATTTGAAATGAAATAGGTATTATTCTCCTCGAAAACCTCTTCTATTTATGAAGTGAATTAAGTATGAAAGAAATTTCATTAACACAATAATTAAGTAACAAATAGAATGTACGTACTTGAGTATATTAGACTCAAAATTTAAGCAAGAGAATATTTGTATACACTCTAATAGATTCAAAACATTATTTTAAATGAATTGGTCTACTATGAAAATGTAGTCTGAGTAAAGACTCACGGAAATAGCTTTGAGTCAATTTTCACCTTTATTTATCTTCTATCAAATAAACATTCACATTGCTGACTAACATCAATGACTAACAGATCATTGAATATGTTTCGAAGATAGATCCTGTTCATAACTATGATTGAATCAAAATGTCTGGATTTTAGAATCAAAATAACTAGAAACTCATGTTTTTTGATTGTATATATAATTCAATTAGGTTGAACCTTGAAAATCAAAACGGGGCAAAATGGATCATTCTGTGCTTCTACCCTTTCTTAATCCTTTATCCTTCATTGACCACTGGAGTAGTCATTTGTAGAATGATTGCAGAAAACGAGGGAAGCATGAGATTTGAATATGATAAGAACATTTTTTGTAGCGAACTTCATAGGCAATCGATTGGCAAAAAGAATATTTTTTTTCATCGTTCCACCTCTGAAATATCGGGCGTATTAAATTGATAATTTTGAAAAATTGAAAAACTTCGAATTTTTCGAAACGAATTGTTCTCTGCCTACAGTCAATAACGATCTTTTGGAATTTCTGAGTGATATAGATCGGTGACGACATCCATTATTGGGTTAAATATATATTGAAAGCTTCACAATAAGTCGGCAGTTTATATATGCTGAGGCATATCATTGACTATGGAACCACGATTTGGTAGCTGGAGGACAATCAAGAACAAAGTTAATATATATATATTGTAAACCTCAACTCATGAGAAGTTGAAATAGTATTTATTATGAGTTCAATGTCTTTAGATATTATAACATGACTCAAAGTAAAGTATATGCTTATTTAACAACATGTGTCAAAAAAAAACATGTAGTTTTTTACATTAATTTTGATTCATTTACTCCTTCCTTTTTTTCCATTACTCCAATAACATAGGATAGATGTAGATGTAGCTTTTGCCAACACACTATTGTGCTCACAGGAACAAAACATCCAGGCTTAGTATGTCGTTCAATCCCCTTTCTCCACCGTGCGGTCGCTAGACCAATCAAACGGCCCTACACAAAGAGATGGATTCTTGGCGTACCAGACCACATAAGTGGCATATTAGACAGGTTAATACTCTATTTATAAAGTTATTTTATCAGTGCCTCTTCTGGAGCCGTTGTGCGGGAGAAGCGGAGGAGTAAAGGGTTAAATATTTTTCGTTACGTCAATCTTAAAATTGATTGGATATAATATCAAACGATAATTATTAGAGCTAAGTTTAGTTTTAATTTTTCAATGATTTGATAAATAGAAATTAGTATCTGTATTGACCTGAGAATTAAATATAGAAGACCTACATGTCGTTGTTTTTAGTTTCAAATAGTTGTTAAAACATAGATAAGAACTATGAAAGAAAGAGAAAATGATTAAATTGATTGATATATAAGAGATAAATGTATTAATGTCTATATGTACATGTACAAATGTTGTTTTTTTCAGACTTTGAATTTTTTGATTTGTTAAACTATGAATATATTGATTAATCAAAGGATATAAATATAGGTTAGATTATATTTGAAGTACTAATAGTAAAGAAACACACGTTGATTTTCTCGAATATTTTTTGAAAATAATTTGATTTTATTTATTTTCATTTAGTTAGTAAAATCTAACTTGGTATTTATAAAACAATATTTGATCAATGGCAACACATAGAGGTCGAGATTATCCCGATGGTATATTTCATTTTGTTTTTTTGAAAAAAAATTTTAATTTTAAATAATCTTGTTTATTTAGATGATGATAGAGATCGTCGATCATCTAAACGTCGTATGTATTCGTTTTTTTTTCTTTTGATAAATAAAAATATACGAGAATTGTTTTTATTTGAATATAATATTAGCCCGTCCAAGTCGTGCAGATGAAAGTTCATCCGACCCTTCTCAACGTCGATCATATTCAACAACTGGAGTAGAAGAAAAACCGTCAACGTCTTCGACTCAAGCAAGTACAACCACTGAACCTGTTTCAACTTCTGCCGTACCAAAGACTTCATCAGATATCGAAGGTGATACAAAAAAACGTGCACGTTCATTTGTTCGCCCACTATTGCGTTCTGCTGTCCCAGATTCCCAATTAATATCACTTGCACGACGACCAGCACAACCTGGACGTGGTAAAATATGAATTAAAACAAAAAAATATTTTTTCTCTTGTATTTGATTAATTGCTTTAGTTGGTCAACGAATTGAGGTTTATACAAATCATTTTAAAATTGAATTTTTAAATATAACTGAAGCAATTATACTTTATCAATTTGATGTTGATGTTGAAATTTTAATGCGTGATGGTTCATGGCGTCCAGCGAAAAAAGATGAACGTTTTCAAGTTATGAGAAAAATTATTGAACGAGAACAATTTCCACTTGTTTGGTATGATGAAGGAAAAAATTTATATTCAACACAAAATTTAACTTTAACATTAAAAAAAGAATATGAATGTGAAATGGTACATAAAAAAACAGGTCGAACAAATCGTTTTCGTTTTTTACTTATTAATCTTGTTAAAACTTATGATTTAAAAACAATATTTGATTTTATTCAACGAAGAATTCATGTACGTCCACATGATTCTGTTAGAATATTAGAAACTTTATTTAAACAAACGCAAAGAGCTGAAATGATTACTATTAAAAATCAATCATATCCAAAAAATCAAAAATTAGATGATCTTGGTAAAATATTTAAAATAAAACAAAGAAATTGAATTTTTTTTTTTGGTTTTTTTTTTCATTGATGGAGTTTTTGTTATTTTTATTAAGGTGATGGTCGTGGTTTAGCAGCAGGATTTTATCAAGCAATTGTACTTGGTGAACGTGGCCCAACGCTGAATATTAATAATAATTTTTGTTGTTTTTATCAAAATTATAATTTAGTTGAATTTATTTCCTGTTATTTAGGTCAAGATGTTAGAAGAAATGGTAAATTTATCATAGAAAAATTAATTTTTTTTATCGCACGAGAAAACGTTTCTAACTGTTCAATCACTTTTTGCTTGAGACTATTACTATTCGATTAACAATGATAGATAGCAAAAAAAAGTCTGTTTTGCTTTGTTTTTCCAATCTTTGCTTATCGAGTTCTGGGCGTTTTACTCGATTTTTTTCCCTATAAATGATAGAATTGCTAAGAACCTGGATGATCGAATTCCGGGCTCCAAGGCTGTCTAGAGATAGTCATTTAGAAACAACTTCATTTTTCAGCTAAGACAAACATATCTGTATCAAAATATGATTTTGTCATGAAAACGTCTTTTTTTTGTAGCACAGTTCAAAATAGGCGTTTCTTTAAAATTTAAATATCTTAGCAAGAATATGGCTCAAGCTTGGAATTGTTTCTCGTGAATATAAGATGTATTTATGGTCAGAATTTCAACTCGAAATTCGATCATCCAAGTTCTCAGCAATTCTGTATTCTTACTACTTATCAAGACCGATCGAATAGCAATAGTCTTAAGCGAAAAACAATTGAAAATATCCTTGCGTCAGTATTAATTATCAAAATTTTGTTAAGAACTAAATTATCATTTCAAAATTTATGTTCTTGAAAACATAATCGTACAATTTTCATTAGATAGAATATCACTCCTACAGAATTATTATATTTTCTGAATAATTTTCATGTAGTAGTATTAATTGTAGATTTACCATTTGAGTTAAAGGTGTTTCTTAAAAACAAATTTGATATATTTTGTTTCAGTTGTATGACAATGGTGACTAATAAAGATTTTATTCTTACTGAAGATCAGTTCTGTCTATCTCTGTACAGTTAAATAATAATTAATAATTGATGTTATACATTGAAAAACTTTGAAATTGAAGTGATTGATCAAATTCAGTAAAATATAGTTAAGTTGAAAATGATCATCCTAAAGCATTTGTATTTATGAAGGAATATTTTCATCCAAGGCTTCGTTAGTTCAAACTAATAATGATTAGTGATCCTCAACATTTCACATTTCGAGAAAGATATATCTGTTTTAGTTGAACATGTTGTACGGATTCTAAATACAATGAAAACTACAAGATGGGCCAAAAGTCACTTTAGCGTAAAACAATGGAATATCTAATTATGCTACAGCTCGATCAAATGGGCTCATTGTTTTTATCAAGGATAGAGGCGTGTTCATACTCCATATCTATACGAACAAGGTTAATTAGAACCATTGTTAAGTATCACCATTGACCTCAATAAGAAAATTTTTCTTTGTCACAGATAGCAAAAAAAACAATATACAGGAAAGTGCAAAAGTCACTTTATCGAAAAGAAAATTGAATATCTCCATTACGGCTCGACCAAACGAGCTGATTTTTGTAACAAAGATAGAGGCATGTTCACATTCCGAATCTATATGGACAAGATTAGTGAGAACCTTTATTAAGTATATTTTTTTTCTTTGTCTATCTGTGAAAAAGTAAAATTTTCTTCTTGAGGTCAATAGTGATACTTAACAAAGATACTCGTTAACCTTACCCACATAGATTTGTAGTGTGAACATGCCTCTATCCTTGATAAAACAATGAGCCCATTTTATCGAGCTGTAGTATAGTTGGATATTCTGTTGTTTCATGGTACAATGACTTTTGGCCCATTCTGTATTTATGAACGAAATTTTCGATCGAAGGTTTTGTGCAATAGGCTAAAATCTCAGTAAATCAATGATAAAACCAACAGAAATAGTTATATTAGATATTGTTTCGTCAAATTGAGATTTAATTTCAATAGTTCTATGAAGTTGTTACTCGCAAGACAGTTTTAAGATGTTTATTAGTACTGTTTCCTTTGAACGTGAATGTTTTCATCAAATATATTCAAATTTTGATTGATAAAATAAAAATATATTTTAAGGTATTTCACCAAAAGATCAACCATTATTAGTACGTAAAATTTTAAAATCTCTTTGGTTTGCAACAACACATACAAATCAAATTCGAAAATATCGTTTAAAATCATTTGGTCTTTCATCAAATGAACATACATTTTCTAAAGATCAGGGTGAACATCAAGGTGAACAAATTAATGTTACTGATTATTTTCAAGAAAAATGGAATATTCGTTTACGTCATCCACAATTACCTGTTGTTGAATTATTTAATCCAGCTGATAAAAATAAATCACATTTTTTACCAATGGAATTAGTTACTGTTGATGAATGGCAACGAAGTTTAAAACCTTTAACAACTGATCAACGAGCAAAAGTAACAAAAAAAACTGTTGTTAAACCAGGTGAACGTTTTGGAATGATTCGACGTGTTGCTGATGAATGTCATTTTGATCAAGATGCTTATTTACAAAAAATTGGTATTAAAATTCATACTAATGATATGTTAATGATACCTGCAAGAGTTTTAGCACCGCCTGAAATAAAATATAAATCAGCACAAGGTGATCAACGTGATATTATTGAAAGAGTACAAATTGGTAAATGGTATTTAAATAATCATTTTAATAAAGCACGTGAAATACGTGCATGGGCTCTTGTTCTTGTTAGTCAAAAAGAACCTGATGCAAGACAAGTTGGTTTAGCTAGAGATTTTGCAAGTAAAATTCCACAGGTTAGAATATTTGTTGTTTTTTAATGAAAAACAAATGTTATTGTTGTTGTTGTTGTTGTGTTTTCTTCTAAAGGCAATGTCGAAATATGGTATTCGATTTAATTCAGCAGCTATTGAAAAATCAGATGCTGCTGTACCTGATATAATTTTAGCTCGAATGAATGAACTTAAAATGTTAGGTTGTGAAGTTATCATTTATATTCTTAATCAAGTTGGTGATGATATTTATCATGTTATTAAATTTTTCGGAAATATTAAACTTGGTAAGAATATATTTTATTTTATTTTAAACTTAAATAAATTCTTTCATATTTCTTTTTTCAAGAAAAATCAATCATGGTCGATAGTCAATAATAGTTTACTAAATACGAAAAATTATTCATTATTTTGAAATAAAAAATTCTTCGAATCTTTTTATTAATCATGTAAGATGGTGAAAAAATAGTTTAACAATCATATATTTTTGATATTTTTCTATAATATTAAGCACGAAGCTCAACTCGTAATAGTGATTCTAATGCATTCCATAGCAAGATTTCATAGATGAAGTATAATGTCAAGGTTACTCAGAAACTGGACACGATAGTTTTCAACTCCTCAAAACTATCTTTTAATAATGCGATTTTAAAGAGCACAAAGTTCTGAAGAAAATGAGAGGACATCACATTTTTTACGACCTTCTCTTAAAACTTAAAAGAATTATAAAAGTTAATTTTTGGTTATTTTTTTGTACATTTCGTTATTTTAAGATTTTTGTGGTGCTTTTAACTTTTTAATGGCAGGTTGTAGATAATGTGATGACTCCTCATTTTGTTCGCAACTTTATGCTCTTAAAGATAGCATTGACAAAATCTTCTGAGATCTGAAAACTACCGTGTCTGGTTTCTTTGAAACTTTACCATCAAAATTCGTCAATGAAATCTTGCTATTAGATGCATTAGATAGAAAACTTCTTTAGTTATTAACATCACTATTTGAATTCGAACTAAGTACTAAACATTATAGAAAAATATCAAAAATATATTATTCTTAAACATTTTTCCATCACTTAATATTTAATGAACTTCGTTTGAGAAAATTGGTTTTTGAGACTTGTATACATAATTAAAAATAAGAACTTCTTTCTTTTCTATTATGAATGAAAATCTATAACATACTGAAGATGTAAGAGACATATCGGATAAATATATTAGAAATGTATCTAATTGAACGATTCTAAAACTACAACAACATATTTCAGTTTTACATTAAAATTATTCCAGATAATTTATATCTGATAGAAATTGAGATCATCTATACCTAAAATCACCATTTAGAGATAGATAAATTCAACTCGGATAAAACTCTTGTTGATCTAACGATTTACTAAGATGAATGAAAAAAAAAAACTAAAACTTAAAAAGATAAACTATGAAAACTGATATAGAATAATTCACTATTTTGAAGAAGAAAACAAATTGACTTTTTCAATTGTAATCAGTCATCTCTGTTTTCATTTCTCAGATTATCGATAATCAACGCATTATCTATAATATATTTGTACAGGTATGGTAACTCAATGTACACGTTTTGATAAACTTATGGCGAATAGTGAACCACGTAAAATGGATATGTATATTCAAGTAAGTTGTTTATATCGGTAAAAATTTTCTATTTACAAATAAGAAAAAAAAAAACAACAAATAGAATTTGGTACAAAAATTTAATGCAAAACTAGGTGGTATTAATCAATTAGTTTCATTAATGCGTGCATTAACTTCTCCATCACCTCGTACAGATATTTTTATGTTTTTTGGTATTGATTGTACTCATGTAACATGTTCACGTGAACGACCATCAATTGCTGCTGTTATTGGATCAAAAGATTCGACAAGTTTGTTTTTATTTGTTTATTTTTAAATTATATATTAAAATAAAATAAACTTTTTTGTTTTTATTAGGTACACAATATGCTGGTCGTGTTGTTCAACAATATTCTCCGAAAGGAAAAATAGCAGTTGAAATAATAAAAGATCTTCATATTTATGTCGGAGAATTATTACGTGAATTTTCTAATCATAATACACGTTTACCAAATAAACTTGTTTTTTATCGTGCCGGTGTTGATGATGGATCATTTCAAAAAGTACTTGATAATGAAGTACGAGCTATTCAACGAGCATGTAAAGGTAATACTTTTGATTTTATCAAATAATTCAATTTAAAAAAAAACAAAAATTATTTCTATTGAAAAAAGAACTTTATGGTCATAATGAATTACCAAAAATTTGTTTTGCTATTGTTAAAAAACGTCATAACACTCGATTTTTTACTTGGGATAAACAAACAAATCAAACAAATAATATTCAACCAGGTTAAAGTTTTTATTTTCTTATTTTTTTCTTTTTATTAGCTTGTTTTTTAAATTTTAGGCACAGTTATTGATACAGATATTGTTACACCTAATGGATTTGATTTTTATCTTAATTCTCATGCAGCTATTCAAGGTACATCAAGACCAATGCTTTATAATGTTTTATATGATGATATTGGTTTTACACCAGACGAAATTCAACAATTAACGTAAGAATTTTTTTTTAAATATTTCAAAAAACAAAATACAAATAATTTTTTAAAAACAAAAACTATTAGATATTATTTATGTCATACGGATGTTCGATGTACGAAATCTGTATCTGTTCCCGCACCTGTTCATTATGCAACACTTTGTGTATCTCGTGGTCTTAATCTTGATTATGAAGGACAAATGTCTAGTGAACAACGAAGTATTGCTGCGTAAGTTTTCGACTATTTTTTAGAATTAAAAATACAAAAAAAAAAGCAGAAAAGAATTTTTTATTTTAGTTCTGATATTGAAGAAGGACTTATAGATGAAAATGTTGTTGTAACATTAGATGATGTTCAAACAATAAAAATTGACTTTAATCCATCAATTGAGAATACAATGTGGTTTGCATAAACAATATTTTCTTTCGATTTGTATAGAATTATTTCGTTTATGTCATTGAGATTGTTTGGTCAAATTGATCAATGCATTTGATCGTGTATCGTTTTTTTTAATTTTCCTTGTGAAATTTCTTTTATTTTCCATATTTTTCTTTAGATTATTGATGCTGAAATTAGTTCAGGAATTTGATTGAGTAATAAAGAAAAAATCTAATAATTTTAATATCATTGATTGGTCTAAGTTAATATTATTGATGATTAAGAGATTTGATGAATGTTGACAATCAGAATGATAACTATTAGAGAAACTTTTCTTGATAAGAAAATCAAATTCTTTCAATGAAATTTAGCTATTTATTCTATCAAACGTAATCGTTTTTCATATTAAATGAAGTTTATTTTAAATAATAATTTATTTTGATCTTTATTCAAAGATAAATATCTGCTGGAATTTAGCAAACACTCAAATTTACACTTTTCAATTGATTTTTTTTTAAAGATTTATTCAATAAAAAATAAAAGAGCTTGTTTACATAAAAATAATTGTAGAACCTAATAAAATTCATGTTGATGATCCAGTTTTCTTATGGTTGGCGTTGTCACATTCTTTGATATTACAACTTTTACATGAATTTTCAGTATTTGCTGAATTATTTGTCATCCCTGTGCCACATTGACCGACTTCAGAAGCTATTTTTGATCGACCTGCTTCAGTAAAAACAGATTTATTTTCGTTGGCTGATTGCTGTTGTGTAGATGTATTCGCATTCGACATTGTTTGTTTGTTTCAATAGAATATATCGTTTAGTAAAATGACGCTATATACTCGATGCCTCTTTTTTATATAATACAAAGAAGAGAATAGAGAAAAAAAAATCGCTCATTTCTTTTTCGTTCTAATAGGAGAAACATATGAGTATAACAATCCGACAGAAAAAAAAGTAAATAAACTTATTTAGGGTCATTGAGAACATTTTGATCCTACTACTTTCTCGTTCCATTCATAGTTTTTTCATGAATAAATCCATAGTTAGAAATATTAATTTAACCAACTTAAAAACTCTTTTAGTTGATAGTTTTAATGAAAACAATGTCATCAACTGATGAGTAGCATAAAATAATTTAAATATAATTTCTCTTGATAATAAAATATTTTATTAGAAATAGCATATTAATGAGAGGTTTACAATTATGAAAAGAACCTAGTAATTAAATTCAATTTAGTTAGGAATAAGTTTTTTCACGAGATTGAATCAATTGTAATAAATGATTGACATCTTTGATACAAAATTTTGGTAAAAGATCTTTGTCCGCAGTATTTTTTTCAACTGCTTGTTTGATTGTATCCAATTTTTTCTCACTTGTTGCTCCACTGAATACGAGTAGACTTGTCAAACCTTGACGATTACCAAATAAAATATCTGTTTCCAACCTATATTTTAGCAAAATAAAAATCGATCCAAAAAAATCTACTTCGAATGATTATTATCTCTTACCTATCACCAACCATAATACTTCGATTAGGTTTGACATCAGGAAAAGCCAAACGAATCGATTCAAACATTGGAGCTCGAGGTTTGCCCAATATTGTTGGAGAACGACCTGATGCTGCCACAATTGAAGCTAAAATCGTACCTTCTCCTATTAGTCAATAATCAAAATATAACATTCTCTTTTTGGATAACTTTCTAAAAACAAAAAAAAAGTTTTTTTATATACCAGGTAAAATGGCTATATCAGTTTGTGGAGTTGTGACATCATCATTGGTAGCTAAGAATAACACATTAGGTCGACTAAGATACGTAGCTGCTTTGATTATTTTCAGATAGTTGATATGAATATCAAATGCAGATATGACACAATTAATCTATAAATAAAGAAAATAATATAATTTAACATCTATTTAGAACAAATATCTTACGTACATTATCATCAAATTTGATCGTATTTGTTTCGATCCAATCTGCTTCGGGTGGAACAGGATCAGGCTATAGAAGAATGGAATAAACACAAAAATTTGAATTGTCTAATACTTACTCCAATACCATCTGATATATGAAAACCTTCTCGTCCTAATTCTTCTACCATTGATTGCATTCCAATGCAATAACAATGACCTTTAAAATTAATTGATTTAAGATATTGAGCAGTAATCCATGCTGTACAAATGATTTGTTCCTAGAAAACAAATATAAACAAATATTTATTTCTATTTTTATTTGGAAATACAATTAACATACAGGTTTAGCTTGATAGCCGATTTCATTGAGCCATTGAGAAAATCCTCTTTGAGTTTTTAATGAATTATTCGTCACAAAAAATACTCGTTTACCCTTAAAATGAATGAAAAGATAAAATAAAAAAAGAAAGATAATTACATACTAATTTTGTTAAACAATTAAGTAATTCAATAGCACCTGGAAGAATGTTTGGTGAACACCAGAGAACGCCATCACAATCAAACAAGAATGTATCATGATCATTTAATATCGATTCAATATGAATTTCATTTAGACGTATACAAACTGAGTTCGACATCTAAAATATATATATGTTTTTAACACTAGATAAAGATAAAATAAACACATTGTATTGCCCTTGTATTTTTTTCCTGTAACCATCAATATCTTTTTTTTCTTTTTCTGTCTGTTTGTTTTTGCGTTCCTAGCTTGTAACTTTTTTTCTTGCAACCATCAATATTTTTTCCCTCTTTCTGTCTGTTTGTTGTGCGTTCCGAACTTTGTCCTTGTTTTTTTTGTTATTTCTACTCCTGACATGTAAATGTATATTCACATGTTTTCTTTCTGAATCTTTATTATTATAATTATATTTTTGATTATTATTTGTTTTGAAAAAAATCCTTAACACTATCTGTTATGCAAAATAATAAAAGCACATTTTATATAATCATCAGATATTCAAGTTAAACTATTTATTTAATAGTCTTTGAAACGTATTTAAAATTGAATATGAGATATTCATCACATTCGAACTAGTGCCATCAGTGTATTTAATATATTTAGAATTTTCACGTAATTTTAATTGAAACAAGCAACAGTTCCAGAATATTACTGATCCGTAATTTGTGGAGACCAGAATTGTATGTTTCGATCAGTATACAAAGTTGCATTTCTTGGCTAGATAAATAGGTTGATATCACTTTTTTGTTTAATATAATTCAACTAAACTGTTTCTTTTCTTAATCGTAATTTTTTTTTTCGTACTCATCGTACAATTTAAAGTGTATTACCGACATCTATGAAAATGCCATTTCAACTTTCACTTCGCAGACACTGATAGAACAAGCAGTTCTCACATCTGTGTAAAATAATATCTCTTAGAATCTTAGATCTTTTATCAAATTAAAAGTCTAGATATGTACTGAGAATAACAACTTCCATATAATTTTATTTTTGTTAAAAAACAAAAAAAATATTAATTTTTTGTTTGCACATCGTATAGAGTACAATAACAACAACTAAAGTTCGGACAAGTTTATAAGAACAAGATGAATTTTAAAATGAGAGATGAAATTTAGAAAAGAAAAAATAATGTCACGTATCACTACAAAGACTCATAGCTACATTTAGTTGTTATCATATCATATCGATAGTATTTGTGGATGAGAAACAAAACAAGATGATTGATGAGATTAACATTTTATACCTTTTTATTAAATAATATAAAGTCTATATGTCTATATGTATAAAATGCATATATATTGTATTGTTGCCAACGAAAACATCAAATATTCCTTAAATAAATGAACTACGTGGATAAAAATGTAACGATGAAAAATCAATAAATCAATTTCGTTTCATGTCGTTTACATCATATGCAATCATACAAAAATTTCATGTAAATCATGTAATCATGACGGAAGAATAGTTATCCAACTAATGATGTTGTCTTTGAATTCCTGTCATTTTCTTATTTTTGAAACGCATTAAATGATTGTTTTCATTTTTTGACTTGAGTAGAAAATTGATCACTTCATATTGTCTTTGAATTACAATAAGATACTATCGACAGTAAATGATAAACTATAGAAGTATGTGATAGACAGTTATGTTTCAAAGTATTGAAAAAGACTCGAAACTTATGAATTTCATACTGACAAAATCTTATATCTGTAAAACAAGACTAGAAGTTTTCTATACAATCGATAGGTTCTATTTCACAGACACTGATTTCTCAAAGTTTCAAGCTTCAAATTAAAACTATGCATAGAAAAATCTTTGAAATTCCCACTTATTGTGAGAAATTCTGCTATTTGCTTGTTTCTAATGTAAAAGTCGGCTGGAATAAAACCATATCTTTATTGTTATTTTCATACATCAATAAATATAACAACTATGGAATGGAAAAATCTGATTCGTATATAAAAAAACTAGTGCAAGAGAAACTATATAGTTATTCGACATGTCAAGGTTTTATCGCGTAGGTAGATTTACTTTTTCTCGTTCATAGATTGTTTCTTTAACTATATCGAAACTTAGCAATGATGTTATCATAACCAAGGGTGAGCCAAGCTAGGCATCTTCCTTCTACCGATAGTATTTTCTCTGCCACTAGGGAAAATAAAACACTAATAATCGCTGTCATCTACATCATCTTGGATGAGTTTTTTGAAAAACCATAGAATACTGCTCGACCATCTAAGATTTCCTGATAATGCTACTAAAAGATGGGTTTTTTAATTTTATGATGAACAAACTTGGTTCAAAACAAAGATTTCTCTTGTGAGTTGTAGATAATATTCTAGGGTTTTCTATCCTGCATGTGATATTTCAATTGTTCACAGAAACCATACGTAGCAGAGACGATCGATGATGTTAGTGAGTTTCTTAACGAAAGCTAAACGAACAAATCGTATAATCTATCAAAATGAAATTCAAAATAGTTGAAAATTCAATACAACTCAAGATGAAACAGCAGTAGCAACAACCGCAACTGTCGAATAATTTTGTCTTCGTTTAAACATGTGCTGTAGTCAAAAAGACGTGAATAGGAAAATAAACAACTTAAAAAAATGAAAGAAGAAAAGGAGAATGGATTTATTTTCGATGTCGTTCTGTCTAAATAGATAGACGACGCGAGTAGAATTCTTTCACTTTTTGTTTCATTTCATTCGCGTTAGATCAACAGAAAAACATTCATAAGAACATTTTATGTTTACTCATATCAGACACTTACTAAGTAACTCGAAATGAGAAAAGGGCGTCCCTTGTTTTATGATACAAAATGAATAATGAACGAGTGCATACCAACCTAACTTTCTCTAATTTTGTGAATCATATCGAAAGTTCTTAAATATTAGTCAAATAAAAATTGGAACTTAGATTTTATTTTGAAATTATTAAAAGCCGTTTTTACACATAAGAATCGAGTTCAAATGATTCAAGAAAATTTAAATGAGTTCAAATGGTTTAAGATGATTTAAATGAGTTCAAATGGTTTAAGATGATTTAAATGAGTTTAAGTGAATCATGTGATTGAATTTTGATTTGCAGTTGCTTTAAATCAGTTGCTTTCCCCTTAATTCTATATCTAAGAGAAGTTCACGACATTTTTTGTATTTTTCAGAGATGTCCATCGCGGCGCGGCAGCGGCAGATTTTTTCCAAAAACCATCGCGGCGCGGGAGAGATTTTTATTTTGTTGTCGCAGCAGCAGCGAGGCGGCCGCAACTTTCTTAGGAAAAAATTTCAAAATTTCATGAATTTGCACAGAATCTGCATGTTCATGTATGCTATACTGTAAGACTTAACGAATCTGATCGATTAGCGGCATCAGTTCTAGTTCAAACCAGTCACAGGCTTGAAAATCAAAACATTTTTTCGAATACCATCGCGGCAGCGGCAGATTCTGAGCCGCGATGGACATCTCTGGTATTTTTCTTGAACTTATCCTTTCAATTGAATCGATGATATAAACGTTTGAAAAAATTTTATTACTTTGCCTTTTAACTTATTAACTGGATTTTACAACAGAAAATGGAATAACCTTATGTGATTCATCTTTTAATATGATTGTAGAATAACAGTTTGAGTCATCTATATATTGCACATAGATTTACTTGTTTTTTGCAGATTTCATATAGAATATACATCATCTCTATAGATTGAGAGTATTTTACCGTAATGATCTTCTGAATATAATATATTTACAAGTGTCCAATATCAGATTAGATTTTTATTTTTGTTTGTTTCCGCGTCAAACATCTTTTGTAACAAGACATTATGCGAAGTCTTTTTAAAAAATTAACTAATTCTATTTCTGATGAAAAACTATTTAAAATGAGTCTATAATGTTGAACAGATTTTGTCATTTCGTTTTATTCTTCATCATGATCATCTGGTTGCAGTTGAAGTACAAGTAAATGTTCATGTCCTTTCTTTTCACATGCTGAACAAAGATCATAATTGCCACAGATAGGACAACTATATCTTTGACCAATAAGAGGAGACATTTGACATCCGTCACAAATGACATGTCGCCATTCATATTCATCTGGCGAAGGACGAGCTAATTTTTCACCTCGTGACCATGTTTGTAAAGCTTGAACACCAAAACGTGCAACATCTTCATGACCACGACGTGACAAAATTGTTCCATTAGATGATACAACAATCAATGATGGAATGCCTGTTACATAAAAAAAAATAGATATAAACTGATAAACAAATTTAATAGAACTGATTCTTACCAGAAAATTGAAAGTATTCCGCAGGAACTGCACCTGAATTCATTGGAGCCGCAGGCCAAGGCATTTCTGATCGATAACTATTGAATGATTCTTGATCTTCATCACATGATATGAATATAATATGGAAAGGATGAGAATTTGTTTGTGCTCGTTTATAAATTTCGACTAGTTCGGGTGTGAATCTGCGACAAGGTGGACACCAATGAGCCGAAAAATAAAATCCAACACTTTTAATATCATTTTTCAACATTGTTTTTGTTTCAATTTTTTCTTCTGTTTTAGGATCAAGTAAATAAGGTATTGATAATAGAAGTTTTTCTAATGAATATTGTCGGTCCGGGATCAGATATTCAACGAGAGGATGTTCATGTTTATTTTTTGATAAACATGTTTCACATAAATCAATTTGACACTCTTTATTTGTACAACCATGCCGTAAACCAACTAAAGGCTTCATAAAACATTCGGTGCAATTAGTATATTCCCACACATATTCATCGTTTCGTGGTTCACGAGTCCAAAATAAACGTTTTCCTTGAGACCATTTACGTAAAGCTTCTTTAGGAGCACCGTATATTTCATCGACACCATCCGAAGTTATTATTTCAAGCGAAGGAGACACAACAACCAAACATGGAATACCGTTGACGTTGAATTTTTCACCTAATTTCTTCGAATGATCACGATCTAAATTCAAATATATTCATCAAATAATGTACATAGGTGAAAAGTTAAAAAGAAATTCTTTTTCGTATGACTATGAAAAAGAATAATAGGGCAAAGATTATGTTGATATTTTTTTTTTTCATAATAGCGCATTACTTTTTTTCTTATTAGTTGAATTAAAGAAACTCACATACCAGAGAAAGATAATGCTTTCCATGGCATTTCTTTGAAATATTCATTAAAATCTTCTTGATTTTCATCACATGAAACAAAAACGATATCTAATTTGTTTTTTATGTCATCATTAACTTCTTTAAATGCTTTAGCTAATTTTGGTGTAAAATGTCGACAAGGTTGACACCAATGAGCTCTATAAAAGACAAAATGACTATGTCGTTCTTACATTTATGCAAAATAAACAGACGAAAAATAAAGTACGAGAGTTTTTCCATTAAGTTGACTTGTTGATATTCGACTTGATTCATCATCCGATTCATTGTGTCGAACAAGTTCTTCTCCTAATAATTCATTTAATTTTGTTGCCATAGTTATTCTTCTCTTAAATATATTTTTAAGATAAAAATATCTAATCGCCCCGTTTTATAGAAGAAATAAAGATATTAGTATCCGAGGCAGTTGCTATTATTTTATGAAACGCGTGTATGATACATTATGAGTCTTGTTTTTTTGTTTTTATTGTCTTTACTCGTTTATTCATTCTTTTTCTTGTCGTTTGTCTAACTCGACAAACATATGTTGTTTTTTTTTTATAAACCAATTCAAGGTAAACGATTATTACCACATAGAGAAAATAATGGTTATTTACCACTATTATTTATGCATCCATATTATTTCTTCAAATTGTGAATATTTGTTTTCATGTATAACAATGTTATATATCAAAATTTTGTATAAATTAAAGTATTTATGAAAAATATCACAATAATTCCAATGAGATATCGTTCCATTTTGTTGATATTGTACATTTAGTATCATTTTGAGTTGATGAATACTTGTTAAGAACCTAATATGAAGCCTCAAAATCAGCATTTGACCATGCCAAATTATATTCAATTATCTGATCGATATTCCATATTTACACAGCAAATTTTTGTATATCGTTAAACATATCAGATATCAATGTAAAAATGTATACCTATATATCACGTCCTTTTTCTTCATTTACTGAATTCTCTGAAAAAAACTAATTAGACGAGATGTTAAATGTTCAACTGTAAATTCATCATTTGTTCTATTTTTTGAAAGATAATTCTATTAATTAGAGTTCAATATAAGACGAGATAAATCTGTTTTATGTGAAGTTTTTGTTTTCATATAAAAGAACATTCTTCAACATAGATGACATCTGTTCTTAATAGTAAATGAAAATAAGGTAATATTATCTTATTCTGATCTATAAGTGACTATGAAGATTTCGCCGATGATCTTATAAAAAAAAAATAGTTCATGGAAATGCATCGACGAACAAAACACAATGCTATCTATTATGAAAGTGATAAAGTGCTTTTGTTTTCTAGAATAAGCAATGATGTACCATTTTATTTGATTGGACGTACTTAACCAGTTCATCATGCACCAGAAAAGAATGTGAAAGTGGCATTCTCCCTGCATATCACCACAGTTTATGAATATGAACTATTATCAATATCTAATGATCAACTTTGAAGATGATTTCTCGAGCAAATATCTTATCTTTTTTTTTGACTGTTCAATTTATTCTTTTAAAATCGTTTTGAAAATCATTTGAATATTGAGAAATCAATAAAACTATGTAATGAGACAAACGAAGTTAAAAAAAGATTTTTTTTAATCGTTTCATGTTGTGTGTAAGCTAATAGAAAAATATTTCAAACTTTTTTCAGATCCAACGATAATTTGACTCTGTTACTTCTTATAAGTTGTAATTTTAATGAAATCTTTCACACTTAAATAAATCCTTTAGATGATCTTGTATAAGAATATTTGATAAACAGTTTGTTGTTTATAATTTTATCAATATTTATAGGTTAATAACAAATCAATTGAATATATTGTATTTTTTATTTCCCTACATAATTCAGATATTGTTTTATTCATCTTAAAATATGAGTTGAATACTATTAAATTCTAGCAAGTTTCCAAATCAGTCGTCTTAAAAACACGCAACTCAATAAGAAAATCTTTCTTTAAATGAAAAACATTGATTATTGATTATGAGTTTCTATGCTCAGTTTATGTCAAACATATTATAAAGTAGCAATTTCACAGCTGTCAGATCCATTAATAACAATTGCAAGAAGATCCATCACTGTAACAAGAATATAAAAATGGATAGATCATCAAAAGATACCTATAAAACATCTTATATAAGGAGAAAAAATTCAAACAAAAATAAACTAAAATAAAACATACGATTTCGACATATTGTATTCTATAGAAAAGCATACAAACATCTGTCAAAATATTTCAAGAAAATATTTTTATATATGTTCGATATGATCAATTAATTGAGGGTTAGAATTTCATGAAAAAAGGACACCTTAACATGCTGATCATTATCCGCAAATTTTGTCGCATGATATTAACAATACAAGTATTTGTGATAATTGCGATTCAATTTATTTTAGGAGATGTCATAAATACTCGAATGTTTCCAACAGGTTGAATCTTAACTGTAATTATATTTAACTCAAATTCATTTTATCGTTCACATATGCACAATCATTCATGAAGCATGTGCCCAGGAATTTTTCTAAGAGGGATTGACCATTTTCAGGGAAAATTGCCATGATAAAAGCCTGAAATTTTCCTGTAGATGATTGTTTGCTCATCCTTTCATACAAGTGTAGGATGCCCTAAAAGTCACTGTACCAAAATAAATTCGAATATCTTCATTAGGTTTGAACTAAATGTCCTATCTCTTTTTCTAATGATAGAGGAGTTCTAACTTTTTATTTACAGAAAAAAAACCATAAGAATAACTAATTAAAAATAGAACCAAAAAGTATTATAACACAAAAGTTTACCGTATAATTTCACTATGTTTTCATAGTTTTGCGAGCTTTATTGTCTTTCCAATGCCTTCACCAGGTTCATTGACTTTTCCACAGTTACAAAGGCTTTTTCGAGTGCTTTCTTGTGCATGAAATTTTCGAACAACCGGGAAGACTGCTGTTGTCTCTTCTTGAAAACACAAATTTTTTGTATTGACATAACTTGTCTCAGTTTTTAATTAATATTCTTAAATGTTTTCTTCTCGATAAAAACTTGGAACTCTCTTCTATCATCAGAAGGAAAATCAGCTTATATAGTTAAGACTCAGTGAAGATATTAGAATTTGTTTTTAGTAACTTTAAGAACGTCCTGTATTTTTCTCCGCCAAAGGGGAAGGGGAGAATTGATTCCTCAATCCTCTCTGCTGAGCAGGTTACTGGAAACATTGACAAAGATTCTTTCAAAGTAACAATATTGACTTCAATGAAGAAATATGATTGTCTAAGAATTCCACAACGAAATCATGTACAGTGTATTCTAAAAGTTATTTTTGAAAAATAAATTAGCATACATTCATTATACTGTATCAAATAGATTAATTGGTTTCCAATTATAAAAGAATACTCCCGATTTAATTCGTTTCAGACAACATAAGATACCATATAATATAAAACTATGATATACGTACATACTGTTTTTTCGAACCCATCATAAGAGATATTATTTTTATTGAAGTCACAAATGATACTTCGAAGCAGTTTTATCAATATTTTTTCTTTACGTAAATGAGTTATGAATATGTTTCCATCATCAGTGGTAAAAAATTCAGCCGAATTGGTCAAGATATTCCAATACTTTTTTAATAACTTTTTGGGCATCCAAAATACTATCATACAATATTGTTTCCTCAGGTTATCACTTGCTTATGATTAATATAATTTCTTTTTATTTACTAAATGAAATTTCAATATATTTTATAAGCATCTACGGGCCACTAGAGAGCAATTGATGGTAATTACCATACCTAAACAATTTTATCAGTAATATAAATAAAATCAGAACATACTCAACTGCTTACTAAAAATGTGTTTATCATTTTTTTCCTAAGAGATGACTCGATATATTGTCATACCTAAAATTTGGATGTTGACCCGTCAATGTGCGTAAGCATTAGAATAAAAACAAACGACTAGATTATATATTGATTTAATCCAAGTTTTATTGTTTTTTCTTAAAGTTATTGTGAAATATTACAGATATGAACACATTTTTAGTGAAAGAAAACAGCAGTAAAAATATAGATTGTTTAAATGTTCAAATTCTAATTAACATCTCTATCATCCAAAGATTATTTTCATCAAAAAATCGCTGTTTGCTTTATCTTATTCATATATAAATGCATAAACAACTGAAATCAATGTCGGATATAATGAAGACAATGTTTTCTTATTAAGATAGGAAAAGTGACATTAAAAAAATGTTTATTTAAAAATAAATAATAATATCATCATCCACATTCATCTCCATGAATATTCATATTATGATGATTGCCTGCGAATAATTCACTTTCGGGATTTCTTTTACGATTTTTCTTACTTAATTTCGCAAATAAATTTTCTGTTTTATCAAGTAGTGCAAAAACATCGGCATGTGCACCACCTATTTTAACACCCATATGAGCACAACAAATATTTTCAAAAGGCCAATCATGTAACATATTACGCATCCAGTCACGAAATAAATATGGAGCATCACTTGTCGGATGAAGACCAACACTTTTTATTGATGGATGAAAAGCCATAGCACCATCTTTATAACCAAATAACTTGAGTAAAAAACTAGGTTTATCTGTATAAACTATTGTATCATCAACATGAAGAGTAGCAGATGCTGGATGATAGACAAAAACACATGTAAAATGATTCGATGATTCAGGTTGTGGATTGATAAATTCGGTACCTAGAACAAAAAAAAAAGCCTGACCAAACTTTGTACTAAGTATTGATTAATATTTAAGAAATATTTTATACACATTTAATTTGACTATGAAATTTGAAATTCATTATATATATATATATAACTGACCTGCTGGAATGCGTAGTTCTACATCTGGCTCCCATTTTTTTCTCACATCACAATTATTGAGACTTCCAACCCATGGAATTTTTGTCAATCGATGTAAATGTCTTGGTGTTCCATAATAAGCTGCATTTGGATATGCTTCATAAAAAGTTCTAAATGATAGAGTATGAAATGGATGTGTACCAATTACTGCTTCAATTTTATTTCCATTATCTGTTAAATGATTAATTTCTTGTCGAAGATTATCATTGAGTTCGACTGTATCAATAATAAGAAAATTTCCATTATGTAATTGTATCAATGACATATGTGTTTCAATATCAATCAATTTAGCGAAAATTTTAAAATGACTACGAACATTCCAAAAACCAGAACCAATTTGATGTAATTCATATTTATCGACATTTTGAATAGGATTTAAACTTTGATGAGATAGAGTTGTTGGCATCATACAAAATAAAGTAAAGATAGATCTGAAAAATAAACTTTATTTTGTACTTCTTTCATGCAGAAAAAAGTAAAATCTCTAACAATCAAATGTTAGTCTATGTATACATTTGTATGAAACTATAAAATATACGGGTAATATATTGATCGAAATGCATTGAAAGAAAAAGCAATGAGTTAGCTATTTGACATTGCATGTCGAAGAATGACAAACACCAAACTAATCGAAATAAATATTTAGATAAAAGCTAACTAAAGAATAAAAAATATCGACTAGAGATACCCTTTTATCTTTATTTTACTAGTTAAGAAAAAATAAAACATTCACTTGCCACTTATTTTTTGTCTTATTTCTCGTCAAAAAAATAAAACGAGATAAAGATACTTCACTTTACTATATTAAATGCCAGAATACAATGTCATTTCGACATGTAAAAGAGTGATCAAAAAAAAAAAGCTCATTGATCAATTTCAAACTCTGTAAGATATTCTTGAGATACTTTCATCTTAAACATGTTAACTTTCAATGAAATCGGAATCGATACCACGAAGACAAAAATTAAGGATTATTTTATCTTTATTTTGTTTTGAAAGGAAGAATAATAAATACAAGAAAAAAAAAGACAATATTGCACTAACATTCGTTAGTTCTATCAAACAACAAATATATTTACAAATTTATTCATAAAAAAAATCATCGACGGAATCATAATCATTAAAAACATTTTCTGGACGATAAGTTAATGAATTAACTAAAGTCAACCAATCAGGACATTGATTTGGATTAAGTGCACTAACATACCAAACATGATCAACACCTTGAAGTTCAGATTCACAAATTTGTTGATTTATTTTTTTTTTAAACTCTTGTCTTTTTTCAATAGGTACTAAATCAAATTTATTGATAACAATATCATATCGAAGATTAAGCGCATCAAGAAGATGAAAAACATTTGTCATTTCTGTAATTGTTGTTGTTATTAATACTAATATTTTTGTCAATCCTTTCCAAAAAGCAATATATTCCATAGTAAAATAAGACATATCATCATTTTTATCAGGAATATCAAAGAGACGACAATTTTGTCCTTCATAACGTTGAATTTCTTTTGTTGTTTTACCAGCATCTTTGTCAGATAAATCATATCCAAGTAATTTATTAATTATTGTACTTTTTCCTGTTGATGTTAAACCATAAAAACCAAAAGCACGTCCACCTAATCGAAATGGTTTAGTATTTGATGCAAGTTTTACAATAGTTTGAGCTGCATGTTGATTAACTTGTTGAAGATCTTCGTATGAATTTATTCTTTGTTTTTTTATTTGTTTATGAAGTTCATTAAATCTATTCATTAATTCAGTATTTTCTTCTCTATAACGATTAAATTCTTTAATTAAATTTGAATTCATTTTTGCTACAGTTTTTGTTCTGAATTGTAAATAAAAACAAAGATGAAACTATTAGAATTCGTTACAACGAAACTACTTACCGTTGCTGTCTATACTTCTTTCGACAGATAAACTAACTTGTCTTTTATGTACTACACTTTTTATAAAGTAAAAGTTAGTGGGAAAGATAAAAGGTGTAAAGAATAATTTTATTATTCATTTAACAATAAGTACGCTTCATTGAGTAATCTTGTGACGCACAAGATTAAGAAAAAGAAGAAAACGTCATATTCATTAGTAATATTCATCATGTGAAATTGTCCCTTGTGAACCTTTCTCTCTCAATCACAATCTTAATGTAGGAAAATGAAATCATTGGTTTTTTTTCGAAATTCTATATGAAGAAAATGAATGGGATTTATCCTATTGTTATTACAATTAGTCAGTGATGGCTCGAAGCAGCCAACATTGTTGGAGAGGGGGGGAAGGAGTATTACATCCCCGACAGTTCATCGATCAATTCACCATTGCGATGAGTAAACAAGTGTTTTTTTTAAACTTTTTGTAGGTAAAAGAACTTGATCTGATTAATATCAATAGAAAAACTTCATGTAGATAATAGTTCTTATTTAATTTCTCTTTTCATTTCACGAAATCATTCTAATATTAAATTTATATCTGATGTTATATCTCTTGTTGCTATTATACGAAAAACTTTTCAAGATTAAAAACGACTTGAATAGTTAGAACAATTTCAAAAACAAAATATAGAACTATTAGCTAAATGAAAAGCTCTGACTGCACAATTGAAAGAAACAAAAATTGATTCATTCGAAGATATTGAAATATGTGGTCAAAAGGCAACTGTAGTTTTCGTTGAATTAGCTTGACAAACAGAATCTCTTCATATGAAGGAAATCAAAATGTTGAATATTTTGATTTAAAACCGACAAGAATAAGTATAATTTTAAATAAATTAATTTTTTAGTAATCGGTGACGCATATATATGACATATGCTTTATCATCACGTGAAACTAATGTAATCACTTATAATGCATATTTTTTCGACATATTGACGTAAGAGAAAACGTTAAACAGTGGGAGTTGTCAATATTATCGTTTATTTACGGTCCATATTAGATTTCTACATTAAGAAACGAAAATGTGCTTGATGTAAAGTCACTGTATTTTCTGTAGGTGTGTCTTTTGTCGGTAAACAAAAGGTTAATCGAAAATGACGTTGTTGATGTTAATGCTTATGAAACAACAAAAGAAATTCGATCATATACGTATATTGTTCAAAGATATTGTCTCTATAATATTTCAGATTGAAATCATGATCTTACAAAATTTACTATGAAATATTTTGCATTTTGAAAACTATTCATGTCTTGACTTATTTTTATGACAACAACAACTAATGAAATGATGATAGTTTCTCTTTGTTTTGATACAGTTAGCATTATACATGATGTTGTTGCCAAAAACTTATCGATTGTGAATTTCAAAATGTCAATCATATTTGATTTATTAGTGTGAAATCCAAATTAGTTTCCTGATTGAAATAGTATGATTGATTATTTGTAAAAGTTTTAGATACAATACTAATCTTTCATAATATTCACAAAAAATAATCAGTCATCTATTGACGCATAACTACATGATTCTTATATCTTTCTATCGACTTTATAATATAGTTAAGAAAGTTTTAAAAAAAAAGAATAAAGATCTATACCTAATTCGTAAGTATAATCTTTCGAAAATTTAGTGGAATATATAAAGATTTGATTGAAATATTTCCCTTAAAACAAATATAAATTGTCTTTTTTTTTATATATTGAAACCAACAAAGTAAAATAAATAACTAATATGAAATGATTAATTTTGTTTTTGATGGAATATTTAAACAAAATCATTGATATTTAATAGATTTATTTCAAAGTGACGGTGGTTAAGAAATATTATAATAATCTCAAAAATGTTTCTTATCGTACATTTTGTATTTAAATAAATATAAATGGAAAAATCATTATAGTGTCAAATGATAACTAATTCAGATTAGTGTTACACAATCATGTTGATAATAATTCTAAATTATGAATTCAGCAATAATAACTAATTGTTACTTATTAAAGAAAAAATTTTCAAATAGTTCATAAAGACTTTGTAATTAAGAAATTAATAAAAACAAATTTCTTTATATAAAGAAAAATATATTTATTTGGCAACAAAAACAAGTGAAACAATGTTTCATACGATGATTTAGGAGGTAACTATTGTGGTCTAATTCAATAGTAACTTGTCTGTCATTTTTTCTTCGTTTAATATTGATTCATCAGTAGTTGGAGTAACAGTTACACGATGTATTGTTTCACCTTTTGCTTGAAGCATTTGAGCAATATTTCTATAAGAGAAAAACAAAAGATTTTCTTTGATATAGATAAAACACAAAATATTACTTGAATTTTCCATTTTGTGTTAAATCTTTAAACCAACCTAGATTATCGGCAATTAAATGAAGACTTGAACATGAATCACATCGAATAATAACAACTCCTTGTTCATACGACTGACGAGTAAAAGTTTTTTGTAATCTATGATCACATACTTTACACGTAAATTGAATTCCCATTCGTTTAGATTCTTCTCCTTTATTTATATTAGCTAAAGGAATTTTAGATTGGTGAATATTATCATTGGATTGTGATGAGAAATTTCGAAGAAAATTACGATGATGATTAGTTATAATTTTCGAAGAACTAATTGTTATTCGACTTGTTGCAACAAGACGTGTTAACGTAAGACGAAGCATTTATTTTAAACAAATTTAATAGGATCAAATAAAAATCAGACGTAATGAATATTGTGAAAATGATACATATACATGTAATGCAATGATATGTCTTGATTGGTTTCATCGATCAGAACCAATCAGATCAGTCTATTTGTGGATGTCGCTATTGTTCGTTTATTTTTTATAAATGTAACATAATAATAAACATATACACTGAAATCCATATGGTTCTCTTTATCAGAGATATTTGCATGCCAATAGACAAATATTATTTGTCTACAAAAGCACTAAAATACATTATCTTGTTGAATTCTACGTTTAACGCAATCAAAGGTATAAATATGATCTAGAGAGATCTCTATTTAGTACTGAACTTGGTATCGTGAAGTAAATAAATAGAGAAGATGGTTCTCTTGATAAACAATAAAAAAACAAATCAAATTTTTCATGAGAAAATAAATTTTGCTTGTTTCGTCGATGAATACACAAAGAAGAATTATCAGAAGGGATAGTTCGAGGTAGTCAAGATTGGAGAAGGAAGAAGAAACGGCATGTCGACCTTTGTTGCGGAAATTAGTGAGAAAAAACAATGAAGAAAATTGTTTAGTTTCATTTGGGAAAAACGAAAGTTATTCAAAATTGTTGGAGGGGGTGAGTCACTCCTCCGACTCCTCTCCTTACTCGGAACACCCATAATTATTACATAATCAAGTAAAAATCTTTTTTTTACAGAAAACTGTTGGCATGACTTTGTAGAAATCTCTATTGCATGTCAATGCACGTCATATAATAGCAAATCACATATGTTTCTGTACTAATTTTATTTTTATGTTTGATTAAATAGACGAAAATTTCGGCACAGTTTCAGATAATTGTATCCAGTTTAATATTGAGAGATAAATTTTCCAAGGTACCATAAAAGAATTGAGGGCGTGCGAGTGTGAATGATAAGAAGATTAACGCTTCAAACCAACACCCACCTACACACCTGCACCCTCAGTGTGCCACTAGGTAATAGGCCGTATTGCATGTATATCATCGACTCTATGGATTAGAGGTTCTGAAGGTCTTTGTTGCATCGAACTAAGTTTGTATGTATACGAATATGCGCCTGGAGAGTGAGCGTTTTTGGCTGTTTGACTACGCTCCGATATCACTTCCATAAGAAAGAGAAGTTGACGATGATTGGGTGGAATCGAATCGAGTATGATGAGAGAATTGCGAGAATTCCGCACATCCGACGATTCTGCTATTGTCACATCAACATTGAGCATGCGATGAGTAGATGTATTTTCAGCGACTAATGCACGCAGTTCACCCACATGTTTCAAAGAGTAAACGCAATAATTGTTATGCTATGAAAAGGAAATAAGAAAATTTATCTTCATTTGATACTTAAAAAAATATTTGAAAAACTCATCAGACTTTCATGACCACCTTAGTCTATCCTGTTGCAGGTAGTCAAATATACATTTGGAGATCATTAGAAATCTTTTTCGAATAAGTTCGAGTCCTTATCAATGAATTGAGAATATCTATAAACTAGTCAATTTATGTATGGCTTCATCGATCAGCTTACGTATCAAATTGATTTTTCACCAAGTAACGTACAAAGAACAGCAATCAGACAAATAGGCATATAATTCTTATTTTTAGTTGACTGGTTTACATGGGTAAGAAGTCGTATTTGAAACTCTCTGTACTTTGAATTTTCCACAAACATCGATGAATAGCTATTCATGATATCGAGTACCCTTCTTGTCAATATGAGTCACCAATTCGTTTCGATTATTCATAGGATTTACTCAGTAGCTTAAATTGATTATATAGGCGTCATCTGAATGATTGTCTTTAGAAATTTCCTAGTGACAAATGAAGAATTAAAAGGTTCATACCTTGTTGGGTGTAGAACAATTTTTCATAATAGCAGCGATGAGAGAATCAGTCAAAAGTTTGCCCGACTCTTCGACAATAACCAAATCTAATTGAGTGAATGAATGAATAACTAACGTGAATTTCATCTCATCAGTCATGTTTCTCTCTTGATGCCAATAGGAAGCAGAGAATGGAATGAGTACATAAGTGCCTTCAGACAAAGTACCTGTCCAATGAGTGTGCTGTTTGCGGCGACTACACAATATGGCGTATTGATCACCGATACGACTGTTTTCAACAATATTGCAAAGTACAAATGATTGGGTATGATTAGCATAAACGCGTTTTCGATCGGAACGTTGGTGAAATAGACCAACTGTTATCGTCGAAGATCTGTACATAATTTCAATGAGAAAATATTTGTAATAACGGCTATTCAAAATAACTGTCTACCAGAAACTTCTCACCTGTCTAAATAGAAATAGTATGCTTGTACTGAATGTGCTGCATGTGGAGTGAATTGGCCCTCCAGTCTGACATCGAATAAATTATCCCGATAAGAACAGATGGTCAAATCAGCAAAAAATCGTCGAAATGCTCTCCATGACATCCAGAAGGAACCAGCCGATGGATCAGCTCTATTCACATTTTGAAGACGTTGAAATACTTGAGTCGTTATGTCATCGTCTGTATAATTCGATCGAGCATGTGGATTTCTCAATAGGATAAATCGTTCGTTGGATGAGATGGCATGAGTCATTCGAACAGAGTACACATGATGTCTATTAAGGTGAACTCTGTCGTAGTCAGCTTTGGAAACATCCTTGCGACCTGTCGAGGCACCAATCAATAGACTAAATCAATTAGAAGAGTGAGGTATACTTTAGAAATTATGATATAGAATTCTCAATTTGAGAAACAAAACAGTTTTATGCTAGCTATAGATGAGCGTCTGGTTTCGTATACTGAAATACATATTTGCATGGATCGCAGCGTCTGTTGGAATCCTTGCAAAAGAGTTGCTCAAACAAGAATGTCGCCCATGTAGTTTATTAAGACGCTACGATGCATGTATTTAATAAACCTAGATCCATTGTTTACTTTCCTGGAAGGTTATCAACTCGTCATGTTCTGATTCTATCAAAAATCATTCTCATGAAATACTTGATACACTAATCAACTAGTCGTATTCGAATAATCAGGGTGAGAGAAATATAAAGGAAAAATTCTGTGTACTGACTTAGCTTCGCATGCTGAGACGAGTTTTGTCCACAGGATATCTCGATTATCGTTATCTTCATCATTTAGTTGATCTAGGGTGATTTGATCAGAAGGAGCACCAGTAAGCAGTTGTAAACCTTCTCTCATGGAACCTCTACACAAGTTGCTATACGATCCATGTACTTTAGCACACGCCTTCTCAATCAGTGGGGCAAATAATTGTTGTCGCCTAGCCTAAAAAAAAGAGAATATATTCATCGCATTATATTTGTGTCATATTATCCGACCTTCGTGAAGGCAAGATGTTTTCTTGCTGTACACGGAAAATAATCATCAAGTAACACTGTTTTCCATAATCCATTGTGACAAATACGGACTAAATAAATACCTTGTCGATTAACTATGGGCGTCAGAAGTATGTGTGACAGCATCTGTGGTCTCTCAGTGACCAGTGCCAATGCAGCCATCAGCCAACAATCTCCTAAATGACCTTGTTCGATGTCGTCCGATTGTGGATCGAGCATGACTGTCCATAATCCTTTTTTCTCCTTTTCTTCATCGGCAATATCTTGAATGCGAAGCCACTGTACGACAGACATATCTTCACGGCCTACTGATCTGGATGATGGTGAGAATTGATCATCGACAAAATTTATACCATTCTATACATCAATTAGTTATCATCGGTTTCGAATCGATCAATCTTGTCAACTACGTATTTACCTCCTGACAATATTGAAGAATATCAGTGAATCGACGTTCTGCATCAGCTTCATCGTTGTGTTGCTGTTCATATGCTGTGAGTGAAAGAACCGTAATAGAGTTTGATCTCTGCAATTGTGTTTTTATTCTGGTTGCATTTGTTGTTTCGTGATTTGTCTAAAGAAAAAGTCGAGATATTCATACAATTCTTTGTCTGTTTCTGAGAACTCCTCGATCGCAATCATCAATGACAAGAACAGATTTTAGTGATGAGAAAAAAATTTAGGAAATCGATCACAAAAAATTTCTATAATTCATTATCTAAGATTCTAATCTTTGTAAAGACTGTTTCTCTCATGGCCAATTTAAATTTGCAGTGTACATTTGCATTCCTATCGATTATGATGCATTTTATTCTTCACTTAAAGTTCAAACCGAATAATTTCAAGCAATATTGGATTAATCACAATGTGAGAATCGATATTTCAACATGAATTGATTCGAAAATACGTGTTTTTGACAATCTATTTTTAAATAAATCATAAATAACAGCTCAAATTTCATTTGAATTTTTCTTGAAAAAATGACACTGCTTATTTAAGATCGAAATGATGCATTTTGAATAATGTTTCAAAGAAAAATCTATCAAGAACGAAATACTATGAGTAAATCCTTATAAAAATCTATTCTTTTTTTTTGGCAAAATTCTATCACTTGATGATCAATATTTACCTTGTTCGAAGACGAAAGAGTCAATGTACTTCCGCAAAGTTTACATTGTTTCTCGGTGAATTGGTTGAAAGAAGCACAAAAATGACATAACCAATCGATTGGAGCTGGAGCTATAGTTAGTGAATTATTGTCTGTGTCACACATTTCACAAGTCGGAAAGGCCGACCGTGGATTTAGAAATGTGCACGATATACACGACCATGATTTACTGATGGTCGGCGACAGAATAGCGGTAGCCATGTTGTTTTTTTTTCTTGCCTACGTGCGAGACACCTATGCGAAAAAATACTTAATCGTTACCTTCTCGTTCTGTTCTGTTCTGTTCTTTTTCCGTATATTTATTAAATTATCGTGACACATGAAGCACACTTGTGTATAATAACGGGTTTCTGAGTCGACAAAAGAAAAATGTGGAAGATTCCAGGAAAAGCAACGTCGATTAGTATAGAAAGCACACTTATGACTCAGAGGCATTACATAATAACAATTCCAGAATGTTCTTTTTTTAATTTAAATCGATTGTGGGATAAAAGCTCTTACAAATAACTGGCCAGATACACTGAACAAAGAGCAAAAGTATTCTGAAAAGCTTTCAGCCTAATTCTTATGGTACTATTATGTAAAACATGAAGATACTACTTTAATAATAAAGAAGGAACCCAACCACATCTGTCACAGTGTTGTTGGCGACAAAAAGTCACAAAAAAAAAAACATAGAATTTTCAAAACCTCCATAGAAGATAACAGGCATGCTGAAAAACTTCTCAATAGATCTGTTTCTGTCTTTGATATGAGCTTGGCGAGATTCATTTTTATTGCGAAATAATTAAATACTTATTTCCAATTGTATGGATGTGATCGAGGTTGCAGTTGTTGTTCCAGATGAACAGAAAACTGTCAGTCACAACCAAGCAGACTTTCCAACAGACGCACACGCCAAATCATCCCCATATACCCCAGATCCACAGTCACATTCCACCCTGATCCCGACCGCCCGCACCTACATAAGCGAAAAATTCATCTGTTCTTATTTGACAAAAAAACACCTACCGATAAGCGAAGAAGATGACCAACGAAAAAAGATACCTTTATTTTTTTCTAATATAATTCAAGAGAGATTTGAGAATAAAAGAAAAAAGAAATGAATTCTAAAAAAATAGAACAAATTAAATTTATTATTTTTCAGTAAAAAATACATAAAATTATCTTAGAAACAAAGTGTTATTTTATTCAGCAAACTATTCTGAGCATATACTGTTGTTCTAACCAAAATATAAAATAGCATCTATATGGAAAGCTGCAGATGTTCTGTATATTTTGCTTCTGGCTGGTACAGACGTGTGACAGTTCCCAATCGGAGAATAGGACTGATTTCGCTCACAAGTTCTTTTTGAAATAGTTTGTGCTCGTCAAAGCCTTATTTTCTTTCTTCTTGATTATGTAGCTAGACACTACAAGTGTGCTGAATTTGAAGTGTCGAAAACATATAGTTTGGAGAAAATTATAGATGTTCGATAAGCCAGCTCATATGAGAGAAACTGGTTACTGCACTCAGTTCTCAACAAAGAACTTGTTCATAGAGCTGTAAACTGTCGCACACATAATTGACACGCCTACCGTAAGAAATATTGGTATGGATTAACATGGCTCAGGATTAATAAGTGCTTAGCAATATATGGTATCGTGATATGGAATATTTCATATGATGATTTTTCCATCTTTAACGAGTGTTCGAGTGTAAATAAATTATTTTTTGAAATAAAAGCAAATACTCCTACAGAAATTTTAAGAAGAAGAAGAAGAAGAAGGGTCGTTATAAGACGCCATGGTTGTTAATTAAATCTGTCGAATCAAATGTATCTTTTCTTCTGGTAAGGAGAGAGATTGATACTAATCTGTCTTTGTTTCTCTTTTTTCTCCTTCTCGATCTTAATGTTTCGAAGATGTGGGTATGGGTGTGAATGTGGACGGATGCTGACGGGTGACCATCTTCTCCTCACTCACTTTCACACCCAACACCAACTCTCGTAGTACGATGATGATAATCAATCAATTCAGTATCGAATACAGATATTAATCCCTGATGAATCATCCGAATATTGTCTAATATACATAGGTAAAACTAAGTAGCATATTGTTTAGAATCTTTGAATGATTATCTATTATTTTGTTTTAAATCAAATCGTCAACCATTTATAGCATTATGTCATTCCAATATTGAAATCGTTAAGTCAAAATTTTGTTGTTTGTAAGTTACAACATTTGAGAACATAATAATAGAATGTTCTGATTTATTTTATTCTTCCACTTTAAGACTTCATGATTTAACTGGTAACTTCTGGCAATTTTACGAATAATTTGTGAAGATATTGGGACACTATAACTTGATGTATTCAAATGCTTTATATTCTTCGATAGGCAAAAAGGTTCTTCGGTTTCTTCCAAGTAAATCATGCTAGATCTAGAAACGAAGCAAAATCTTCTTGATATATATCACCTGTCCTCATCTGAATCGAGTAAAATCTCGTAGATATAAGACGAAGAAGGCCTATCCACAAAGTTTTGTATCCAGAAGTTACTTATTATGTATCCGTCGACTTCCAAAAGCTCCACTTCCAAGACCATGACGTAAATGAGTTACAAAGTAATTCAAAAAGCATCATTTACACGATCTACCAAGGTCTAGTGGAGTCTATCAGGGTTTCGTGGCACCCACATCGAGAGAGATGTGATGTAAGTCATTTTGCAACCACTAAACCCGAAGCCTGGAGATCCTGTTAGTCCCTGTAGACTCTGGTAGACCCTGGTAGACTCTGCTGCTTTAATAATTTTGAATAATTTTGTAATTAATCCTTTTTGAATTACTTTATAATTCATTGAAGTCATCCAGTGCTTTCTAATCCATTAAATTCATGATCATTCTTTTGACATAACTATATGAACAAATAATCAACTTTCTCATATATTAAGTACATTAAATTGCACATATTTTTAATTGAACTGTAATCAATGTTTAACGAGGGCTTCGCTCATGTTGTCGATGTAATAATTGACCTTGTATTAAAAGTACATAGAGTTGGTACAATTTACAAAAATACAAATTGATTCTAAGTCTTCAAGTAACACCGTTTCGTCTCAACTCTTTTGATGTATATAATCGTTCTAAAATATAGATGTCCTATTATGATGGATTGCTTGATACTTCAAAGATTCATCCAAACAGTCTGTTTAAAAAAATATTCACATTGATACTAGCGCTAAAATTTGTTAAAAAGTTACTTCAATTCAAATATAAAATTCATGATTCCTTTTGTCTTTTGAATATTTAATTAGTTTCATAAAATTTAATGAAAATATCAATAGAGGACATCATTCTCCCTATTCAATATGGTGGCAGCAAAAAATTTTTCTTGTTAGTGAAGTATCTAAACTCTTTTTGTCTTCTAGATCATTTTAATTCAATTAAACTATGCTACTTCGTAGCCTTGTTCATGGAGCTGGTAGATTTGCAGCTCGTTCCTTAGTAAATTGTCTAACATCTGTTTTTAACAATGATTAATTGTTAATTTTAACTTAGTTCCGTAATTTGACAAATACTGTTCAAACAAATCCATCCGTAACATATCAGAAAACTCTTCTTAATGTACCAGAAACTCGAGTAACAGCAATAAAAAATAGTTTACGTGTAGCATCAGAAGATTATGGTCTACCAACATGTACTGTTGGAATATGGATTGATGCTGGTAGTCGATTTGAAACAGCAGAAAACAATGGTACTGCTCATTTTCTTGAACATATGGCTTTTAAAGTAAATAATAAGAATATTTTTCTATCTAAATTAAAACAATAAATGTTCTTCAGGGTACAAATAAACGAACACAACGTGAACTTGAACTTGAAGTTGAAAATCTTGGTGCACATCTTAATGCTTATACATCAAGAGAACAAACTGTTTATTATGCAAAATGTTTTAGCAAGGATTTACCACAAAGTAAATCCTTTTGATTTCTATTTTTTATTTTTATATTCAATATAAATGAATAGTTGTTGAACTTCTATCGGATATAATACAAAATAGTCAATTTGGTGAAGAAGAAATTGAACGTGAACGTCATACAATTTTACGTGAAATGCAAGAAATTGAAAATAATTTACAAGAAGTTGTTTTTGATCATTTACATGCAACAGCCTATCAAGAAACACCATTAGGAAGAACTATTCTTGGTCCTAGTGAAAATATTAAGTAAATTTATTAAAAGAAATTTTTCCTCGAATCATTTTTATTTTAAGATCAATCAAAAAAGCTGATTTACTTAAATATGTAAGAACACATTATAAAGCACCACGAATGGTTTTAGCTGCTGCTGGTGGAGTTAATCATGATCAATTAGTTCGTTTAAGTGAAGAACATTTTGGAAAATTACCAGCTGGTTCTTCAGGAAATTTAACTGATCTGATACCGTGTCGGTAAGATTATTCAATTAGTTTTTACTCTTATAAAAATTCAAGAAATGCTTATTTTTTTTAAAATTAGTTTCACTGGAAGTGAAATTCGTGTTCGAGATGACGTTATGCCATTGGCTCATATTGCTATTGCTGTTGAAAGCACTGGTTGGGCTGATGCTGATACTATTCCATTAATGGTTGCATCGACTATTATTGGAAATTGGGATAGGTAAAACTATTTTATTTTTTGGTTGTTTGATCCTATAATTCTGACAGTTCTAAGAGTAAAACTGAATAATTAAAATGTTAAAATTTTTTTTTGTTCTGGAAAATTAGAGAAGTATTGAAATTCTTTTTCTTTTGATTATAATTTTTAAATTAGTCTATTGATATTTCTAACGATAGAACAGATCGATAGATTAAGATATGTATGATTACTTGAATAGATCCATGGCTGGTGGTGGTCATGTAGCAACTCGTCTTGGTCAACAAGCAAATAAATATAATTTATGTCATTCATATCAAGCTTTCAATACATGTTATACAGATACCGGTTTATGGGGAACTTATTTAGTTACTGATCGAATGCGAATTGATGATGCTATGAATGCAATACAAGATGAATGGTATTTTTTTTTTATTAAAGATTTATTTTGATTTAAATGGTATTTTATTTTCTTTTTAATTGTAAAGGTGTCGTATTGCAACAGCATGTACTGATCTTGAAGTAACGAGAGCTAAAAATTTACTTAAAACTAATATGTTATTAATGCTTGATGGATCTACACCAATTTGTGAAGATATTGGACGGTTTGTTTTATTGTGTTTTTTCAAAATTAGAAGACTCTTAAGATTTATTTTTAACATTTTTCAGTCAATTACTTTCTTATGGTCGACGTATTCCCTTACATGAACTTGATACACGTATTGATGTAAATATATTTTTATTATTAAAAAGAAAATTTCGATTAATTCAATATAATTATTTTAATTTTAGGCTGTTGATGCAAAGACAGTCATGGCAGCAATGAAACAATATGTTTATAATCATTGTCCAGCTATTGCTGCTGTTGGTTAGTTGATGAGTTTTTTTCTTTTTAATTAATTGAAATCGTTCTTTATTGAATTGAATTTTTTTTAAGGTCCAATTGAACAATTACGTGAATACAATCGAACACGTAGTCGAATGTATACAATATCACATTGATCAAACAATAAGATCGATATTTTTTTCTCTTAAACTCGTTTATTGATCATATTTGTGAAGAACAGTCATGAATTCGTGTCATTGTCAATGTTAACAATAAATGTAGAAAAATGATCTGTTGCTTTATTGTTTTCTGTTAATTACAAAACAAAAGGGGTTTTTTTCTGAGAATTGGTCTGTTTTTTTTTAGATTTTATATTTGACAGATGTTGAATATTTAAAAAAAAGAATTGATGATGATGATAAGCAATTTTGATTTATGTTTCAAATACAAAAATGATCTTTATTGAATGTTTACATATGGAAAGACAGTTTCTGATGAATAAATATGTTTATCCTGAAAGAGAGTCATAGAAATTTCAATCAGAATGAATTATATTATTAAGATTAATCTGGAATGAAATATCAATAGCAAGTTATTTACAATGGATCATTCGATTTATTTTTAAAAAATTCGTTAACAATCAATTCTAAGGGTAACGTGTTGCATAAAGCAAAAATTATTGCTAAACTGATTCTATTATTATTAATTATACACTTAATTGCATAACTTATGCCTGAAGTCAATTTTTGTTTCACAAGCTTTGCTTTTGCATTTCTCATTGTTTGCTCGTCGATTTGAATTGATCTTTTTTTTTTATGTGATGATAAATTGCTCAATAAGATTTCACTATTTCAAATATAAAATGATTTAATTCGTTTTTAGATATGAAGGATTCAACTGATCTACCATTGATCAGTGAAAATTCGTTGTCAACATTAACACGTATTTGTATCAATGAAATAGCCATACGTAATCATTCATATATAATTTCAATGTGTATTAAGAATTTCGAACAAAGTCAAATAGATATTAAAGTTCGAGCAAAAGAAAATGCTGATCAATGGAAATCGAGTTTTGATGTAAACGGTGAATATTTCATTATTCTTTGTAATATTAATCTTTGATTTTATATTGTAATAGCTATTGAAACAATGACAGCAAAAATGGGTAATTTTAAATCATTTAATGTATTTGTTAATATGCTAGAAGATGCCATTAATCAAGTAAAATTAATAAATTTTATTGAAGTATTTATGAATTTATTTATTAAATCTAGAAAAATTCATCAGTAAGTATTGATTTATATACTTCTGATGATCTTGAATTAATACGTAAAAATCAACAAGATCAAAATAAAATTTCTAAAACAAAATCATCAAATAAACGTTATTTAATATTAATATATAATGCTGAATATGATCGTATTTGTTATCCATTATCTCTTCGGTATTGTGGTAAACCAGATACAGTTATTTTAGTAGGACAAATTTGTCAATTAGCAACTGAAAATGAATTATTAAAATCTCGAGTATTTCTTTTTTTTTTTGTAAAAATTTTTAATAAAATTTAATTTGTTTTTTTTTTCTTTTGTTCTGTTTTAGCTTGAATCAGATACTAATCGTTGTGATCTTGAAGAAGAGTAGATATTTTTCTCTTTTATCTTATCTAATTAAGATTATATTTGATTAGATGTTCTCGTTTGAAAAAAGAAAATGATGATTATCGTCAACAATTATCATTACATGATGGAAAAGAAAAAAATTTACAAGTTGAATATTTACGTCAAATGATTCGTGAAAGTAAATCTGCTTTAATTAAAGAACGAACTAATTTACAAAAGACAAAAGCAGTAAAAGATGATCATGGTAAAAAATTTAATAATCAAGTTTGTTTTGGTTTTTTTATTAAAATAAAAATAAATATAAAAACAAATTTTTATTTTCTAGATTGAATTATTAAAAACATCCGAAAGACAATTGAAATTAAAAGTGAAAAATTTAACAAATCAAATAAATTTACTTAAGAAAAAGTAAATAGAGAATATATATTAAAATTAATTATTTAAACAGATATTTAAAAATATTATTAATATGTTCGAAACTTGAATTACTCTTTAATAGAAACAATAAAATTATTGATTGATGTTTAGGATTTTATTGAAAGTGAAGCTGAGAAGAAAAAAAACTTTTCAAATAAACTGAATTATTTTATAAGAATCATACTTCAAAGAGAAATTTATTTAAATAAAAAACCAGATTTAGTTTCGTCTTTGCATTATAAACATATGAAATATGATCAACAACATATTTCATCTTAAATCGATGATTTTAATAACATTTCTTATATTTAATATAATGCAGAATTTTGAGTTTAAGTCGAGTGAAACTGTTTTTTAAGTCATCGAGAGAATCAAGAAACTAGGATTAAGAGAAAAATATCAGTTACTCAGTCATTGAATCGTCTTTGTATTTGCTGTTATTATCGAGTGTCTCGATCGGAGAGTAGATACATTTTTGTGCACATAAAAAAGATGAAAGAAAACGATAACAATAACATGATTCTAATGACTTGCATAGATTCGACGAATAAATGAATGATTTATATTTTCTCAAACTTTCCTATCTTGAAAATCAGTACTGTTGTTAATAAGAAAAACGTGTTATATCGTTGATAGATGAGAGATATCAAATTTCTTTTTCTAAAGTAAACTGCCACATACATTTTATATTTTCACAAAAAAGCAAATAATTCATCTTGTAGAAAAACAAAAAAATCGAAAGAAATTTTCAATTTTGATTTTATATAAAATTGAATGCATACAGAATTCAATCAACTTTTACAACAGGATTCGCCTAAAAAAGTTGAGAAGTTTTTCTTTATGAAAAAGAGCGTGTTATACGTATATGATAAAAAACAGAAATTTGCTCTTTTCAATAAATAAAAATTCAACTTTACAATTTATTGAAAACATATGAAAATACTCATTGAGATTTTTCCCATTATTTTCTATTCGATTTGATGAAAAAGTTTTGTATTTTAGTTGTTCACCATGTGATTCTCAACAACGATCATCTTCAGTAGATTGTTCAAAATCAGCTGATCAACAGCGATATCGTTCAACAAGTGGTAGTAAACGATTACCATCGTCAACAGGTAACATTCTTCTATTAGTTTATTATTCTCTGGATTTAAAATTCTTTAGATTCTCATGTTCGTTTTAATCCAACTGCTTATATGCATGATAAAAATCTTAAATTACAACAGATTGAATTACAAAAGTAGTTTTTTTTTCTTATTATATTAAAAATTCAAAAAAAAAAGAAAACAAAATATTTTAGAAAAAAAGAAACGCATCAAAGATTGAATAGTGGTCGGCGTCATTCAGCTTGGGATATTAGTGGTAAATTATTTCTTGTCTTTTTATCAATAAAATCTATCTTAATCTTTTATTTTTCATAGATTCTAGTTTGAAATTTAATAATAATAATAATAATCGACATACATCCAATTCAAGAAATAATTTACAGTTTGTTTTTTCTTTTGTTTATTTCTTTAGTTTGAATAGGAAAATCTATTTTCTCAAATTATAGTCGGAAACGAACGAACAATCTTAATCGACATAAATCTAAGGACTCAATCGATTCAGTATGTTATTTAAAGCAATAAATAATTTGATAAAAAAAAAAAAGATAATTACTTTAACTTTCTCATAGGATATAGAATGTGTCTCATCACCAATTATTTTACATAAAGCTGCATCGAATAATTCAACAAAAATTCTTCTGCCTGAATATTCTAATTATGATCAACAAAGTATGTATTTTCATAAATGAGAATTGTGTTTTCTTTTTTTAAATGAAATTGATTCTAGATGAAAAATCAACATTACGAAATTTGACTAATACTGATACTATGATTGATGTTGATCAACGATTAAAATCTTTAGAAAAATTCATCAAACAAAATATAAAGCATTAAATTATTCTTCTCGACTTGTATATATTTGTTTTTGTTTTATTAGTATTAGTTCTTTTTTTTTTATTTAGTAATAAAATAAATGAGAATGAAAATCTACTTATATTGAAAAATGAATTATTACATATTTATGGATAAATAGAAATTATGTTTGTGTCTGAATTAACGGAAATTAATGGGAAAATGCTTTTTCCATAGAATAATAAATAAAAGAGAGGATATTCTTTAAATTCATTCTTATTATATCTTAAACTTTACAGATAATATTGCAGTTATGACAATTGAGAATAAAACACGAATGAATCTGATACAATTTATTCAAATTGGAACACTATCATGAAGCTTTATAATATCCCTGACATTATTTGTCTGAAGAAGATATCCAAGGTCGAATAACAAAAAGAAAACAACTTATCTATTAAGCGAAAATAAAAAAACATGTGAAGCTTCTATCTTATTTACTCTTTTAGTTTTTGTTATTTTTTTTATAATATAAATAGACAATATGCTTAAAATAGAAGTCATTAAATCTGTTTATTGAAAATAAACATAGGAAATAAAAATAATATTTTCATAAACTATAATTGGAATGAGAAAAAATACGAAAACTCATCAATCTAAAAATCCATGTTAACAACGGAAATAATTGAATGTAATGAGAGAAATTATTATTGTTTATAAGAATCTATCAAAATATGCTAATGAAAATCTATATCGATGATTTCAGGTCGAAAATTCTCAAATGTTTATCTGTTGTAAGAAATTTAGGTAGCTGTTAGAAAGATATTTTATCAATTGTAAATATTTTTTATCGTTTATCTTTTTTCTTTGGTTTCATTTTCATTCAATTTCAAACAATAGTTATTCATTGAAAAAGCAGATTTAATTGATTTTAAAATCATAATTATTTTCATCTATACACCAGGAAGAACAACATTAAAAAATAAATCTCAAGGGTAAGAAAGAAAGTTAAAGTTTAATTATGGTGCATCATTTTGTTCTTGTTGTTCTTCATCTTCTTTAACAAGAATAACTGCTTCAGTAGCTAATCGAACAACTAATGGACCTAGAAGAGCTCCCCATGCTCCTAATAATTCTATTCCACCAAAAATTGTTAATAATAATAATAATGTTGACATATTTAAGGAACCAATTTTTGAAAACATTGGTCGAAGTAAATTATCAATAGATCCAATAGCTAAAACTCCAACAATAATCATAATAACTGCTTTTAAATAAGCTTGTTGAATAAAAAGACCAATTGTTATTGGAATCCAAACCATAGCTGTACCAAGTATTGGAATTAATGAACAAAAACCAGTTAAAACACCAAGTGCATACCAACGTGGAATTTGTAAACATAAATAAGCAATAGCAGCAACAAAACCTTGTACAGCACAAGTTAAACATACACCAATTAAAAGACCACGTCCTGTTTCTTGAAAAGCGTCTTTAAAACGTTCCATATGTTTAGCTGATAATGGACTATGTGCCACTGTCCACGTCCAAAGTTCAACACCTTGTAATAAAAATGTATATGTTGATACCAAAAATATTAATATACCAATAATGAACTAAAAATTAAATATTTATTTATAATTATATTTATTTATTTTAATCAACTAACTTGAGCTGTAGCACCAGCAACAGTTGATAAAACTGATAAAGCTTTTCCACCAAATAATTGTACAACATCGGTTAATGTATCTCGTTGAATTAATAATCGTTCTAATAAATTAAATGTAGCATTTTTTCCACCTTTTATAAAATCAATAAAACTATTATTTGTAGAGTTTAATGATGATGATTCTTTTGAATTATTATCATTCTTATTTATTGGAGGTACAAGAAGATTTATTGCATTGCGAGCGGTTGTAGAATTTGACAGACTTGCAACAAAATTAAGTGTTGAACCAGTTAACGCAATTACTATTAAAACAATTGGTATTATCACAACAATTCCAAAGAAAACAAGTAAAAATGCAGCTATTGCTGAACGAGAACTTTTTTCCCGGCATCGATTTATTAACGGTCTAAAAAGAAAATAGTTTATATCAATATATTATAATAAGTTAATATTTATTTTAATTTTCTAAATTCTTTCACTTATTTATGTTTCAATTAGTGATAGATTATTATAGTACAGAACAAAAAAACAACAACGTTTTCGCTTGAATGAATATTCTAATTTGATCACCAATACTCAAGTTTTATATAAGTGCCCTTCTATAGAATATTCTCGATCAATAATATTTTTAACGACTTAATATTAATCTTTATTTTTATTATTAAAATTGAGTCCTATATGAAAACAAATAATAAAAATACCGACATCGTCTCCAAAAATAAAACAACCAATAATGATTCAAAGTTTGTTTTTTTTCTTACTTATTCTTTTAAAATTTTTGTTTTTTAGGAAGTAAACTTACAAATGATTAACAAGCCATTCAAGAACTGGTCGACATATACTTGATAACCAAACAGCAAGAATTAAAATTGAAATATAACGCCATATTATAATTATTGTTCCAAGTGATAAAAAAAGTGCACACCATCTCATAAGACGTTGTTGAATTAATATTTTACGTGTAACTAACATATTTGACTTATTTTTGTCGTATTGATCGTATTGAGATATTTGTATTGAGAATGGTGTGTTATCAGTGATCGAATCAATAGCCTCATCTGGTGTCACTAATGACGGAGGCGGGTTTTTTGTTTCATCATTCATAGTTCCCCGTTTTTAAACGGGTGAATATTATTTTCGCAATTGTGTCTGGCCAGATGCTGATGTTTTACTCTTTTACTTCTCCTATTTTTTTCTTTTTCTCTCGGTCTTTTGGTGTGACACGCTAAAGAAAAGAAGAAAAAAAAACGACGATGCAAAGCTATTAGAGAGAAAAAAAAAACAAGATGGATTGACTATTTTGTGGATGTTGGTACCAGTCTTAGGCACATAAAAACAGACAGAATGAAAGAATGTCGATTGAGAGTAGATCGGCAAAAAAACAATATCTATTCTTTATCATGCTCAGCTATGCAAGCATTTTATGGTAGAAAAAAGTAAATCTAATCAACAGATTATTATTTTGACCATTAACATGAGATGTAAAAATTAATAACTAAATGTAACTGTCAAACAGGCAAGAAAAATTCATTATATTCATATTCCAATCATTATGATGCGTATCGTTTGCAACATTGAAAGATAAAATCTAAGTATACATTAACATAAAAATCAATTAGATGTATAACAACTAAAACACACTATGATTCATTTACATAAACAACAGACGTTTTGCTTCCGAAAAAAAAGGAAAATTTTTACAAAATATAATCTTTATTACTCAGGCATAAATCATTGAATATGTTTTAATGATTATCTATATCATATTATTAAATCTCATAGTTTAAAGTTTTCTTAGGATAAACGATTTCATTCTTCGAAAAAAAAAAAGAAAAATATTGAAAATTTTTTTGAAGCGACATTAGCAAATATTTTTATTAAATACTAAACATAAACAGGAACACGTTTGAAATGCTTTTTTTGTCTATATTTTACAAGACAAAATATAATACTAGAAATAATAAGAATTAAAAGTAAAAGAATAATACTACCAAATAAAAATGACATCCAAGAAAAAGATTTGGTTTTTTTAGATTTTGATGGTTTATTTTTGTCTTCATCGATCGAATCAAAATATATAATTGGTGTTGAAAATAAAACATTAGAAGGATATCGGAAAGTTGTTAAAGGTGTGTTTGTTGATCGTCTAAAATAGAATAAATATATATCATTCTAATCTTTTTTCCTGTTTCTGTTTTATTTACATTTGATTTATATGTATTGGTTGATCAACTGTTTGATTAATAAGAAAATGCATCATATCCATATCAATTGAATCAGAATATAAATCAACAGAAGGTAAATTATTATTTATACCATTTGAATTATTCATAATTTGATTATTATTTGTAAATAATGGATATTTTTCACGAAAATATTCACTAATTGTTGAGCAATCACTAAAACGACATTTTTTTGTACATAATAAATCATCATGATACTGATCTTTGAATTTTTTAGTTAATTGAATATGTATAAGAATAAGTCGAGCACAATCACATTCGGTTAAATTTTCTATTCGAGGAAAAACTATATTTAATTGATGTTGATAATTATGATGAATAAAATGAATTAAATAACAACGAGAATCTGATGTCATTTCAGATAGATTAACATCAGATAAATCGAAATGTTTTAAATGAGTTTGTAATGAATAAAATACTTGAGGATTTATTTGACGAAGACTAGAAGTTAATTTTAAATTATTAACCTGTTGAGCAGCGAAAAGTGTTCGTTCACTTAAATATTCAATATCTAATGTTAAAGAATCTAATGTTGGAATAGATCTATCAATTAATACTTCAAAATGTGGTTTTATTAATTCTAATCCACGTAAATTAGTATATAATGGGATAAATGAACCAAGATCCATTGAATGAGCTTCAATTGCATGAATAGTATAAGAATGAACGGGAAAATAGTATGGAAATGTATTTGAATCAATGGTATCAACATGACGATAAAGTGTTAATGATCTAACAAGACCTTTAAATGTTCGTTTTAGAGAATATGGGCCAGGAGGAATAATTGATCCATGAAAATGAAGTTCACCAATATTTGTATTATTGAATACATGTTCAAATGAAAATGATGATGAGAGATGATCTCTTTTCATATAACTATAGATATTTAAATGAGAAACATTTAAGCCAGAAAAACAATTTTCCGAAAATTTAAATTGATCATCGATACCAGCAGAGTTCTTTTCACCGGGTTCCATCTAAATATAATTATTTATAAAAAAATAAATAAATCTGAACAAAAGATAATTTACTTGAATATAATTAGGCGTTATTGGAATAAAATGTAACCGTAAATGTTTTCTATAATGTTTTTGGTGAAAGATTTTTGAAGTTAAGGAATATTTGTTAAATGTAATATGAGTAAAACCATTAAATCGAATAGATAATTCAATTTCTGCATCATTATCTGTTTGAGAAAATAATGTTGATAAAGAATCAAATTGATTTGAATGAATTTCTACTTTATTTTTAAGAAAAAATTCTAATGAAATTGTACGAAAACGATTTTGATAGTAATAATGATATCCAAATGGTGATTGAAATGTATTTTTATTTAAAGAATATCCTTGACAATATAAATGTGAATATATTGTCGTAGGTAATGATAAATTTAAATCAATATTCGATTGAAAACAAGAACAATTTAATGATAAAAAAACTGAGCAAGATGTTGTACTATTTACTAATGGATAAATTATTTTTAATATAATTAAATTTAATATAATCGAATTAAATAGATTGATGTTCATTCTAAATTATAAGATAAAATCTAAATTACCATAAAACGGTATTCAATAATTTAGTAAAGAAATATTTTACACAAACTAAGCATATATTTGTTTTCAAGAATAGAATACTATTTCAAAATGTAATTAACACAATCCCTGCAGAATTAAAATGAAAAATGCGATGCACCTGTGACATATGTTTTGGTTTCCGATTTCCAACGTAGTGGTATGTCTGTGATGAAAGATGTCATTGATAATATGTTACAGCTAGTTTAGAAAGGGAAGCAAAGACAGATATCTTCGATGCAATCGTCTTTCATAATAATCTCACAGCATGCTTTAATTCTTTTATTAATTCTATTACAGATTGTAATGGAGAAGGACCTTGTTAAGGTGTCTACCATGATCTGTGAAGGGCGTCGGTGGCCCAAATTTTTTCTCCTATACTTCAATACTTATTTCAGATTGTGATTCAAAAAAAAAATTCTCTCATAAGGATTTACATCAATGATATTTTCAAACTTATAGAAGTGCGTCTGAGTATTTTTACAGTTGAAATGATAATTAATAATCTATGTGCCTGTCAAATTTGAAACAATACTTTTTAAGTGTGTCTCTATGAAATCTGCCTTTTCATTTATCTTTAGACATATAATAAAAAAAACTATTCTCTACACTATTTCGCAGCTGTCGAAAATGATTAGGAATCGTTTTCTATATAATTTATGAATAAAATTATCATTTCTATTGTATAATATCAAATAACATATATATATAAAAATGACATTCACAAGGTTAACAAAATTGTTTTCTGATAAATATTCTTTGAAATATTTATTCTCTAAACAAGACAAGGCCTATCTCTATCAACATAATCGAAGACAAGTATAACAAAGGTTATGTTGACATTTCTTTTGCTATATTTCTCCTATATTTCTTGAATTCTCTCTGTATATCGACATCAATAAATATAGATAGATTATCTAATAAAATGCTCAAATCTATATTACGAGTATTCTTATCATGCTCTTTAAAGTAACACATAAAATATAGATTTATTCGATTGAATTTACTAAAGTGTCTCATCGACAACAAGACATCGGATTTTTGTTATTTATAAAATGTCCTTTCTTTTGACACATAAAAGAGCATATTAATCAAAATTTGGTATAGCATTTTTCATTTCCTATGTGTATCCGACAAATAAATCATAATGGCCTATCATCATAAAAAAACAGATCGATTCTTACTTTATTTATAAAATCATCTGACGATTATAATGCGTATATATGTTCTATAAATCTATAAAATTTATTCAAATAAAGCTGCAATACATTTACATCCTCGTTAATAGATCATAAAATACATCTATAGATAATTCGATTGTTCTATAATAACAAAAATAATAAGTATAGAAATAAAATCATCGTTGTGCATTCGATCGTACGACATCATCGTACATTCATTTATGAAACGTTTGCATAAATACATTTATGCAAACACAAGAAGGTCGCTTCTCAATATTCGTCTCATTCGTCACTCCCAACACAATGTTGATCATCATCATCACCACTATGTGAGGAAAGAAAAAAAAACCCAGGATTGATGATTTATCAAATACAGAAGAAAGAAACATTTATACCTATGTATACTGAATAATACAATACAAATTGTAGAAAATTATTTTAAAGTTAAATATTTTTCTATCAATATGTATGTATTCAAACAAATTAATATAAATAAATATTATTTTTCTTTTTCTTTTTATTATGAGTTAACTATAAGAAATATCATTGCAGAAAAAAACTAATTTTCTAGTTCGCTCCATATGTACACATTACATATACAATTCAAAAAAATTTTTTCGGTACTCAATCATTAAAAAAGCATTGAATGAATCAAGGACAATACTCACACGTTTTTTTATATTCTTACTGTAAATTTTAAAAGGCACGTGCGTTCTGTCGACCTGGAAAGATAAAACTACTGGAAGAAAAAAGAAAAAGAAAAACGACTGAATTGCTGCTAGCGCATATATCTACTTTGTGCGTGCATTAAACAACCTTGTAAACACCACATAGTATTATTCTTTAACGAAAAAAACAAAACAAAAAATTCTTAGAGCTATATTATCAGATAGTTCTTTTCTGTTCTTTTACTCGTTCTTTTGGAAGAAAAAAAAAAAAAAAGAAAAAAAATCCAATATGAAAGTAAACGAAGAGAAACGATAAATGAATCTCGACTATGTGACAAATATTTCTCTTCGGCAAACTATGAATATATATATAAACGATTCCTGTCAACAAATATTTAACAAAGACTAAAAAGTTCACACAGCTGTAAATTATTCAACACAAAAGAAAAAAAAAAAAAGTTGAATTCTAAATGTATTGCATCGGAATAAGTGACAATGCTAAAATTTTTCTCAGAGATAAAATTATACTCATTAATTAAAAGAATCAATCAATGAACAATATTTAATTGCTAATGAATAGAAAATCTCTCAACAGCATGTTGTCCTTGTCATTCATATTCTTAAATGAATGATGAAAAATAATTTGTTATTTCTTTGACGTTCATCACATATCGATGTTAAATGATGAAATAATCAATACTATCAAAGACATCATTATATAATAACCTTCTATAAAAGATATGAACATAATCATTTCATGTTAGAATAGAAAAAAAGAAAAACGATGCAACCAGCAGATTATCGTCTTGTACGTTCTCATATAGAAGCTGGAATAATGATGGCAATTAAACGACATGTATTTCCAAAAACACTTGATGATTATTTTTCTTATTGGCTATATGGTCAAAGGAAATCAACTGAACAAATTCCTGTTAATTTATCTCGATCTATTCCTTGTCTTGTATGTTCAAACAATAATGCTAATTGTGAAGATTTTTCATTACTTACCGTCGATATGAATTCGTTTTTACAATGTTTACCTTTATTAAATACTGAAGAATTATCAATACTCTATTCATTACTTGATGGTGATCAAAAAGTGTATCAACATGCTATCCGACAACAATATCAAGATTATAAACAACAATTAATTGAAATTTTAAAAAGAAAACGTAATGAACGATATTATCTTGTTTAATAAATGTATCGAAATAAATTCATAATAATTGAAATCTGTAACAAAATTTTTTTAAATTAAATAAGAGAATCAATGGTTCTATAGTCTAGTGGTTAGGACATTGGATTCTGACTCCAGTAACCCCTGTTCAAATCAGGGTAGAACCTTCTTCTTTTCTGTCATGTTTTTTCTTGAAAAATTTTCTTAATTGTATTCTATTGAAATTGAAAGCTGCTATTTGTTATTATATAACGACACAAACATATAAAGGTGAGAACGTGTGAAGTTAAATATTTCTGTTAACTTAAGAAAAAGTGTCAAATGTTCTTATTTTCATCGAAAAATCAATTTTCATATTAGTGGTTACTGAAAAGAAACACAATGTTCATTCAGTAAAGAAATTGAATTGATGGAATTTTTTAGAGTTGAAAAATAACGCTTATTTTTTTAGATTCATTTTGAAAGTCAAAAAACAAACTAGAAGAACAGTACCCGAGTTTTCGCAGTATAAACATGCATATATGTGACTTAATTGAATAATTAACGCATGAGTGACGTTAAATAAAACTATCCGGAAGGCAAAATCAAGACGGAAGTTTGTTTTTGAGTTATACTTGAGGATTTATTAGGGTACGTTAATATCTTCAATTTTGTGCTGGGAAAGGTTCACAAATCTTATAAAAGTACAGTCATATGTTTTTTGTTTTTGATGTCGGATGAAACTGTTTTTTTTTTGAAAAATTTGATAAGCTGAGAATGTTTCCAATTGTGAGGTGAATGTTTAATAAATCGAAAAATTTGATTTTTAATATCTAGTCCGACTAAGATATGTAGATTGATGAAGAATAATACAATCCATGAGTTTCTAGTTTTCTGTCGAGAAATTAATGGTAACTTGATTTATATTTTCGTTAGTAAAGTCAAGAAATATTTATTTATTAGATAACAAAAGAAAATCATCTTAAAACAAATGAAGTGAGAATAAATAATCATATTTAAAAAAGAAATACACAAGTCATGAAATGCTATAAAAACAAATCATGAGTTTTTTTTTTGCAACGGAAAACATTTCATCTGTATAACTTTTTTACGAACAAAAAATCATCTATGGAAAATCTTTTAAATTTCATATTTATGTTCACCAGATAAATTTCTTATCATTTGATTTCTTCTTTTCATTTGTATTACACGAGGTCTTTCAACAAGTAAAATATAAGTAGACAAAATGATAAGCATTATTAAACCAATCATGATTAAAACAATACCAATAATAATTATTGAAGTTTGAGACTTTGAATACATATAGTCTAATTGAACTGATTTTAAATTAATTATTCGATCATAATAACATGTATATTTATATCCAACCTAAAAAAAAATTTTGATTAAGAATAAATTAATTTATTTTTATTATTATACTAACTTGAATATGATGTTTGGTTGGATTATCTTTGATCATAATAGTACTTTGAATTTCTGTTCCATTAAATATAGAATAACTAACTTCAATTTTTTCATCATAACAAATTGATTTATTACAATTTGAATTAGTACAAGAATAACATGGATGCGAATTATATGAATATTGAAATACAAAGCATGTTGTTTCCCATGGATTATTTAAATATTCGTTAGATTGATTTTGCATTTGTTTTATTAAACCAATGGAACTCAATAGAACACCTATAATACTAATAATACAGGCAAATATTCCAAAACCTATTATTGAGATAATACGATACAAATTTCTAATAAAAAAATAAAGAAATAAATTTCTAAACAATTGTTTGTTTAAGTAAAAACAAAAACATGCCGATGATCTTTTTTAATTTGTCTTGCATTTTCTTCGTTTGCAGTTGAACTATGCATTTGTGCTTATACCTCTTATTACCGGTGTACAGTTTAGATAATGTTTGTTATAGACTCATAAATATTAATGACATCATCGTCGTCATATCGGAAAGAAACAAATGAGTCAATTGAATACTAATGTCTAAAAGAGTGATTGCACAATAAAACTGATCACGACATAGCATCTACAATAAAACCCATTACTCACGAGAGAAATTCCCCAAGTGATCAATTGCTTTTTTCCCAGAACCATAGGTGAGTGTATGCAACTCCCTGCACTGAGTCCGAATATCAGGGTCTTAGTGACCTTTAGGCGTTTCTAAATTCTGTATCATTATTTTAATCAGTCTATTATGCACCGTTAGACAAAATATCCACGAGAATATTTTTTTTTATAGATACTTCAACCTTAAGTTTCACATACTAAGATATGAAGCAGGGAAGTAATTCGTATATTGACTACCGTTTCTTTTCGTTTCATTGTCATGTATTTAAAAATTAGTCATAACTCGACTATATTTAGTAAAATATATATCAATGGGAGAAATAGAAAACATGTATGGTAATTTCTCAAAACATAAAACATTGGCACTATGAAGACATGTTTCTAAAACAAGCGGTAAATTGAGCGACATTATGTAATGCAATACAGAAGATAATATTATTGTTTTTATTCTTTCATTATGTAAAAAAATATTGACTCGAAAAGGGGACTTTTGGATATTTAGGCTTTTTGTATCTTACGGTCCATCTTAGCATTTTAAACTTAAAGTTTGAAGTATCTAAAAAAAAGTATTTCTGTGCATATTTTGTCTAGTGGTACATGGTAGACTGATTAAAAGATTGAGTTTGATGAGAAATACTCCAATCAGTAGAAGACGATTCAGAGTAATAACACAAAATCTAGAAAGGTCTCCGGATTACTAAAACTCTGATATTAGAAATCAGCGTAGTGAACTGCATAGAGCCGTGTATATTTATACGAAAAAGCGATCGATCACTTGTGGAACTTTCCTCATCAGATCAATTAAATATGGCTTTAAAAATTGTCCTATACAAATATGACACAATAATCAAATTATTTAATAAATAAAAAATCTTTTAATCAACATTCATGAACAATATTGAAATAAAATATACATAATATATGCCGCAGTAAATGTTTGAACATATTAAGATGAGAATTTTCTGACATAGAACTCATATTTATATCAGATAAGAAAGTAAATAAGCCTTTTAAAACTAATAATGTATT
>CAJNOL010000677.1:0-112043 GCA_905250125.1 Rotaria sordida | reverse complement strand
AGATTTTAAATATAGAAAACCATGAATTTTTATTGATAAGAATATTGTTATATATTTACATAAAGTGCAGCTACTTCGTCTCGTGCACCAGAATCAAATTTTTTATAATAAAAATCAATGAAAGCTTTACCAATTGCTTCAAAATCACTCATGATTAATTTTGATATTTAATATAATATAGTAGAAGATAGATACTTATTCAATTCTGCAATAAACAAAATAAAGAAAGAACGATGGAGTATATGCATGTGCATATATATATTTTATGGACAATAAAAAGAATATATTTTTATTTCGATAATCAAATTTAAAAAATATTCTTTTTATTTAAAATAAATTTATTTCATTTTTATTATGAAATTTATGACGAAAAATATAAAATAAAATACGAAAAATAAAGAGAGAGGTCATAGAAATATTACAATGGATAGAAATTTACTGATTGGGTAATTAAAACATCTATTAATAGCCACTCGAAAAAAATTCTTTAAAAGTAAATGATCGTTCAAAGTCCGTTTTGTGCTTGTTTTTAACAGCAATATGCCTATTCCATTAGGACAACGATCAATACCTAGTCCACTATCATGGAATTTAACAATCGATTCAACTGTTATTGTTGTTACAGGTTCAATGTCAATCGGTACCCTTATAGTGCAACTTGTGAATCAACTTGGTTAGTTGAATTTATTCATTTTTTTTAAATAAAATATGATTAATAATGTGTTGACAACGTGGACTTAGGAAAACTCTTCGTTCTATAGACAGTGATAAATAAAACATATTCTGTAAAAGTCAGAATCGATGAGAGATAGCTAATATCAAACAAAGGTTATTATAATATGTCAGAGAGAAACAAAATGTTTTATTTAGTAACAGATTCGAACAATGTTTTAAATACAGTTAAAAAGGAATAAAAATTTCGATCATTGGAAGGTGTAAAATATTCGACAGCTGATGAGGGAAATTTTTTAGCCGTCTCTTTCTGATTTCAATGGTTTTTTGTCTATTGATATTACATAGTATTCTAATCAAACCTCTAAGAGAATTTCGATTCTTTTTGACATTTGATTAAGATATCAAATTTTTAGTCTGATGATATTCTAGAAATTTCAGACCCTCAGAAAACTTGTATTTTCGAATTTTGATCTGAAACTTTGTGTATGTGGAGAATTCAACTAGACTAGCTTCCATAAAAAAAATTCATAAGTTTTGAACAAAGTCTCGTCGAGATATGAAGCTTTCAAGATATATATCCTTTTCCATGGATCGTGTATACAACATGCATTTTTTGAAAGTTTCTTATCTCGAAGAGACATTGGTGAAAACTCCTCGATTTTTTTGTGGAAGCTAATCTAGTTGAGTTCTATATATACACAAGCTTTTAGATCAATATTCGAAAGTACGAGTTGTCCGAGAATCTGGGATCTTTAAAAAATACGCATATTAAGAATTTGATAGCCTAGTCAAATCCCAATAGGAATCCAAATTCTTTTAAGTTTTTATTTGAATACGATGTAGTATCGATAGGCAAAAATCATTGAAATCGGAAGAAGGCAGTTGAAGAGATTCTCCTGTGAGTGGCTACGTTGTTCAAAACATATTCACAAGATACTATGTTCAAACCTTGATATTATCGGCGATTGAATAACCCTGAACAAGTCACTAACGACTATCTGTCTTTGATCATCTGTGCGATAGCAGGCTGACTATGTTGTGATATACTCTTGCTCTTGTGGTTAGTTAGTGTGTGTGTGGGGAGTTCAAATAGTTGAGTACAAGAGCTCTGCTGGCCTTCTGTCTAGAGCTATAGCTAACATTAATTGTAGAGGAGAAATCGGGCTATTGAATCTACCGTTAGGCAACACTTCATACCGCAAGGTAGTTGAAAAGCAGGGATATTCTTCTTCCAAACCTTCGAGACTGCTTTCTTGTGTTGGATTTGTCCAAAGAACGCAAGATTCTGAGAGAGAGGAAATGTGTAAAAAAATTTGAATTGAAGAGAAGTTTTCTTTGTTCTATTTTTTGTATGATTATCCAGCTTAAAAAAAATAGTTATTTCATTGTTATTGTTCGAATTATTTCAGTCGGTGTTCTAGACATGAATAAAACCTACCGATTCCAAGATCCGCACCTGAATTGAAGAGAGGTGAATGTAAGGATTCTCTAAGCTTTGGTTGAAAAGTAAAAATATCCAAAAATTCGAAAGTTAGAAGCTAGAATTTTTGAAAGGTACTGTTCGAAAAAATATTTATGAAGATGTCATTAGGACATGATTAACCTTGAATTACGTTCTTGTGGGCGTGGGTATGATTGTAGATCTTATCTTCTTATATTTCAATATTGAACAAACAAAATCCCGTATCTATTCGGTCAAATTATATCGAATTCTGTTGATGTTTTAGCAAATTTTATGACTTTTTATTTAAATTTTGTTTTTGAATATTTTGTGAAGATGAGGGGTTTCAAAATAATTTTGTCTTATATTTTATCAGACAAAAAGGTGCTCGGCGTTCTTCTCTTTCGGTTATTGAAAAACCACAGGTTGCCGTTGTCAAATTATTGAGTTTATACTCATCCTTCTTTATTTCTAGCGTAGACGTTAGTCTTAACCCTAATTATAACTTTGAAAAGATTTTATTAGCATTGAGTTTGAAAGAAGTTCGAAATGATTTGCTAATCTACTGACTCATTTCATATATCATATCTTACTTGTGACTGTTCTGTCTTTATCTTTTTTTTTGTTGTTGTCTTATTAAAAGATGTATCTGAAGATTTTTCTGATCATGCACTTTGGTGGCCAAAAGCGAATATATGGTTAACAAATACGAAATGGACACTTGATCAATATGGTATTCAATCTGATAGTTATTTAACATTTACAACTATGCATAAAATAATTCGTTTACAATTACCTGATTTACGTGTTTTATCAATTCGTGCTGATTTTTCTGTATCAATTTATGCATCTGTTTGTAAAATTTGTAAAGATCTTGGTAAGATTGTAAATAAATTCATTGATAAAAATTTCTTAGTAATTTTATTATTAGGAATTCGTCATGCTGAAGAACTTTCACTTTTACGTTTACCAAAAATTATAAATACAAATGATCGTCGTACGTCACCACGTCGTCGACGTCAAAATTTTAATACACTTAATCGATATAATTCAATGGGAGATTCATTAGCTACTAATACATCAACTATTTCAACATCATTTTCTCCAACAACAGTAAAACCACGATCAACAGTTACAATTGATAAAATGGCAGATTCATCATTCCATAATCAATGTTCAACATCAAATCTATCAAAGTCACTTAATATTATAACAATAAATGATGATGAAAATCTTGCTCATACACCATTAACACCAAGAAAAAATCTTTTACCACACATAATTCGATCAATAAATTTAATCGAAAAATGTAAATTAAATAATCTATGGTTGGATTCATCTATATCATTAATGGAACAAAATATAAATGAAAATGATTTAATTTTATTACGTTTTAAATATTATTCATTTTATGATTTAAATCCTAAAGTAAAACACACTGTTTGATTATTTTTTGTCCTATTTCAATTCTTTTTCTTTCTAGCTTGATGCTATACGAATAAATCAATTATATGAACAAGCTAAATGGTCAATATTAAGTGAAGATATAGATTGTACGGAAGAAGAAATGATGACATTTGCTGCTTTACAAGTAAAATAAAAAAAATCTTTTTCTTAAATAAATTTCTTTATCAATTTTATAGCTACAAATTCAAATTCAATCTTCATCATCAACAATAATTAATTCTCAACATGATGATATAAATCATCAATATGATAATACAAATATTGATCAAGCACTTGAACATTTACAAAATTCTTTATTAGGAAAAGATAAAATTCAACAAATAAATATTCATCAACAAACAAAAGAAGATTTACGTGATTATTTACGTCTTTTTAAACCACGACGATTTACATTTAAATCATTTAAACGTTATTGGTTTGTTTTACAAGATACACAATTAACTTATTATACAAATGAATCTCAACAATATAATACACCAATTGAAAAAATTTCACTTAAAGGTTGTGAAATTCTTCCTGATATGAATATATCAGCAAAAAAATATTCAATTCGTTTAATGATACCATCTATTGATGGTATGAATGAAACATTAATCAAATGTTCAACAGTATGTTTGAAATTATTTTTAAAAAAGAAAACATTTTTTTTCTGTCTTAAAAGGAAGAACAATATGCAACATGGATAGCTGCATTACGACTTGCATCAAAAGGTCGATCAATAGATGAAACATCTTATGAAACAGAACGTGAATCAATATTAGCATTATTTAATATGAAAAATTCATCATCAAATTCTCAACATATAAAATTTAATATTCAACCAGAAAATTATGTTTCAAAAAAAATTTCAAAAAAATATAAAACGAAACAGGTTAGTGAATTTTATTTTTCTTGTATTTTTATTTTTAATTAACGGACAAATTTGTTGAATTGATTTTTTTTCTTCATTTGAAATCAAATCAATATAATTTATTATTGTCCGAAAATGAAATTTTATGCTTCACGACGATCTTACATTGAATAAGAATCTATTTATGTAAGAACAGAATGTATAGCAAACAAAGAATAGACTAGTGTTAATTTAATTTTTTCTATTAAGATTTGTTGATCGTTAGTTATACTTTTTATTTCTCTTGTGAATAAAGAAAAGAAAATAATAACAAACATGAATAAGAATAAGATTGCAACATGAAATATTGAGAAAGAAAATTACCGACAACGAGAATATCTTCTTTATCATAATAAATGAAAAACAAAGAAGAATAATAGTGAATGTTCCGTGTTTCATGATATGTGTCGTCTAGTGAACAATAATAATGTAGCTAATATTAGCTTTTTGTTCATTCAAATATTTAAAACAAATTACAGTAAAACCCCCATCGAAACTATAGAAGTGTTCATTATTGAGAGAGGTTTTTAATTTCTTCTTTCCAATAATTAATTAATTCAAATTTTTTAATCACGAGTAAATTAACGTGTATATTGACATGATTTGATTTTATTAGCTATTAACACAAAAAAAACGATGAGATGTTAAACAAAGCATTGCTGATGTTATCTAATATTGGCTTCTATTTCTTTTAAAATTCACAACTAGTCCATCTTCTTTTTTCTGTGTGCGTCATAATTGTTTGTCATAACACAATAAACATAACATGATTATTTGCTTTTTCGGCGCATAAGTGATAGAACACATGCTGTTCACATTACAGAAGTTGTTATTTCTCATAGAATCAAGAATAAGTGCCCATTGCTTAAAATAAATCCAGGCTCATTCCTATTTAAATTTGTTTGAGCAGACTATAGGCTGCTCAGTATAATGAGATGTTCACATCGAGAGATTTTACAATATGTGTAATTGAATACTACATTCATAACCATTGTTCGACCGTTAGTCTCTTTTACAGTTGAGTATATACGTAGAAGATGATGAGGTTTTGTTTTTATTCTATATATAATAAATGATACTACTAATTGAATTGTTATGTTCATCATATGAAAGATTGATCTTTAAAAAATGTGAATAATAATTCTAAATGATTGAAATATTACATTAATACAAAAAAAAAAAAGTATATTAATTTTTTACTTTAGTTAACTGAACGTATTCTTGAATCATATACTGCTGTAAGTAATTTAGATGGTACCGAAGCTAAATTACAATATTTAAAACTATGGCAATCTTTACCTGAATTTGGGATTTCAACATTTGTTGTTAAATTTAATGATTCAAATAAAAAAGAAGTAAAAAAAAAACTAATTTTTCTCTTTTCATTTTCTTTCTTTTGTTTTTTTTTGTATCTAGGAATTACTTGGTATTGCTTCAAATCGTCTTTTACGCATGACAATGACAGGTGAAACAATAAAAACATGGTGGATATCACGAATGCATTCATGGAAGGTTAATTGGGAAAATAAATTATTAACAATTGAATTTGATGGTGAAACAATAGAATTTTTACCATTATATGATATAAATAGTAAATGTATACATGAGTTTATTGGTGCTTACATTTTTTTGGCTATGCGATCAACAATAAAAATGTCTGATAACGATAATTCACTTCAACAAGAAAAACTTTTTCAACAACTTACAGCTGCATATACATAAAATATGCATTTTTATTTTTCTTTTCAAATCTGTTCATGTCATATATTTAATTTTAATATGGGTTCGTCAACATATTATATGTATGTTTTTTTCTTTTGCTACGTCAAGATAAATTTTTTTGTTTTGAAGGGTTTTTTTTAAACAATGTGTTTTACTTAAAATAAATTCTGATAGTTTAGAGTTGATTTCCTCTTCATGGAAAAACAAAAAAAAAAAAAAACGTTCATGAATATGATGAGACGATGTATTTTAATATCAATTCTAGATGTGATTGATCGCGATATTTTATATGAATTAATCGATGATAAGACAAAAATCTATGTAATATGATCGAATTGAAATTAAATAGTAGTAAGTTTTATAGGTTAAATGAACATTGATCCTCAAATATAATATGGAATTAATCAAATATTGAAATGGAAATTTTATTTAATAAGAGAGGTAGGATAAAATTACTTGTATTTGTGATAGTTGTGAAATAGGTTTTTTTTGTTCAATTTGAATTTAATTTTGAATCTTTCGCATCGGATTCAACTTTTTTCTCAATAGAATAGAAGGCTAACCAAGGATGCCTCCCAATTGATACATCGCTTTTGCAATCAAGACTATGTGCACTACGTAAATCCTAATGAGTTATGAATATTCTGAAAAAAGTTCGAGTTCATAGCTGATTGCTGTGAAGATATTGCATTTTTATGATTGTTTTTAGCTCGATGTCGTAGTCTCAGATCTTTTCGTTGTTTTTGTGCTTAGATACAGTTATGGTAAAAGCGTGTCATTTACTTCGATTATTAGAGTACTGTAGGAGTACAACTTATCTTACCCTACCTGTACCCGTGTCCAGTCACGAGTACGAATACTTCTGACGATAAAACTCAAGTATTTCTATTACCATTCCTGTCCCATTTAAAATAAGTCCATACCCAATAGGCTCATGTCACTCATCTCCTTGAGGACTACAGAATGCTCATATATACTTCACTGATGTAGGCTCTGCTCAACGGAAAACTGTGTTCAAGTACAGTAAATACTGGTACTTGTAATTTTAGGCACTCTGTGCAATATCTTTGCTGTTTTTCAACAGATTAAAAGGATTGATGTATATCATTTTATACAGTGGAAGACGACAAGTAAAATGATCTTATTGGGTTTGTATTTCATACAAGACGTAAAGGTATTATTGAGAACACACCCTGGTTCGGCATCCGACTGTGGGTTGCATTACTTCAAACACATCGTTGATAGTTTAACAGAACGACCAATGAACTATGCGATCAGAGAATACCACCATTAAACAGCAGGTTTAAAAACACATATTTTCAGATTTTTTATGAATTAGACTGTTAAAAATAAAGTTTATGTCTCTATAAATGGTTAATTTTAGCACTTGCCAGTGACGATATTCTATCGCTCATATAAACGATCAGATTCGATGTTCTTATGTCAAGAGAGAAGTAAAACAAAAAGCTTGAAACATTATTCTTGTTAAGGTCTGTTTCTATGCAAAATTTGAAATTAAATTTCAAAAATCAGTTTTCCTGGTGAAGACTATGACATTCAGTTAAAAAATATCATAAAAATGTAGTAGTTCAGCAGAAATGAGATAGAAGCCCAAATTTTCTCCAAGGTATTCATAGCTCATTAGGATGTGTATGGTACACATAGTCATGACTCAAGAGCAATTTATCAATTCAAGGACTTCCCTTGTAAGATTAAGATAAAGAAAAAAATAAGTTTTCCTCTATAGAAGTATAGAATATGGAAAATCAGTCTTTTTTCTCTATTTATGATAGTTTGTTCTTCATCACAACGAAAGCTGCAATTAAGTTCTAAAAAAATTTAGACTTTATTACAAATTTTCCATCAAATACAAATCATTCATTTTTATTGGAAAAAAAATTTTCTAAGCGCATTGAATTTCACTTTTGATTAGAGTGCAGATGAAGTCAACAATAACAATTGACCTATTTACTAGATGTGTCAAGACGTAAGATCTTTTCTATTCAACCAATAATTGAACGATTATATAATTTCATTATTTTCTGTTGTTTTTATTTTTTTTTTCTAATAATTTCTTTCGATCTTGCCAAAATTTATTTATTCCAACAAGAAAAATACTTGTTGTAACTAATAACGAACCAATTAAAACAAACCAATTTGATTTAACATTAGTAAATAAATTTTGTAATATAATTGCAAAAAGTATATCTGATGATTCAACAATAGAAATTATTGATGGATATTCAAGTTTAATTGCATATTGTCTTAATGTTGATGAAAATACTTGCATTAATGCAATAGATGTAGCAAGATAATATTGCCATGTAAACATTGTATGATTAACATATTTAAATAGAATAAAACGATTATATATATGATAAAGAATAAGTAAAAATAAATTGAATAATGAAAATTCAAGCATAATTATACTTTGAGGAATTTTTGAGATAAGTAATTTTTTATTAAGTATCATACTAAATGATATTGATAAAGCACATCCAAGTGCAAGACAAAGACCAAGTGAACGATAAGATTGATCAGCTTCGAAATTAGTATAATTTAATTTATTGATTGTTATTATTTTATTTTTAATTAATAATAATTGATGATTATTAAATAAAAATGTTGGTTGAGCAACTAATACAATACCAGTTAGTGTTAATATAATAGCTAAAATAGTTGATATTGATATACGTTCACGAAAAATAATCATTGATAATATAGCTGTCCAAACAACTTGTGTATAACGACATGTTGTTAAATCTGGTAGAGGTATGTAACGATAACTCATATAAAATAAAAATAAACCACTTGTTGCTAAAATAGTACGAACTATTTGTAAAATAATTAAATTAATTGAACCATTTATTAATTTTTTTTTTCTATAAAAAATAAATGCAATTAATATTGATGTTTGTAAGAAAAATCGACAAAGAAGTGCATCAAAGAAATCGACACGTAATTGTTTTATAATAAAGCCTGAACATGTAAAAAAACATGAACCAATAAGAGCATAAATTATGCCCTTACATCGATCAATAATTTCCGAAGATAATTTTGTTTGATTTTGTTTATATGAATGAAGTGTAAGACTTGATGAACATTTTTGTTCAAGTCGATGAAGTGTTTCATCATTGTTAATAGTTGTTATTAATTCATCTACATCGATCAATGGTTTAATAGGAGGATCAATATTATGAACACTATCATTATCTATTGAGACATTCGTTGTTGACGTAAAGCTGTTGATAGCAATATCACTTTCAACGATATATGGTCCTTGCTTCATGTTCTAAAATATATTATCTTACTTTGTTTTCTTTCTTTTCTATGAAAGGATCACAGCTAGTGTTTTTTCCTTCTTTTCCCTATTCTTTTATGTATGTAGTGATCGCAAAAAATTTGATTTTGATTCTCAGAACTTATCGTACATTCTTGTTTCTTTTTTTTAAAATTCTTTGATTAATATTCTTAGTACTTTGAAACTATAATTATAATTATGTAGTGACTGTATGTACATATTTTACCCTTCATAAAACATTCATTTTGAACTATCATGTCACTAATACATTCAATGTAATTAATAACTATCTGCAAAATATCCTCAATCTACTAGAATAATTGAAAACAAAAAGATAAAAGATTAAAAAAAAAGAGATTATTATTTGTCTTCTATTGCTGTTGAAAGACAAATACGATATTTTCGATCTAGCCAAAGTTTATGACCACCAACAATAATAATACTTGTTAGGACAAGTGTTGAACCAATTAATGTATATGTATTTGATTTAATACTTGAAAAAACATTTTGTAATATAATAGAAATAAGTATTTCAGATGCTTGAACAATTGTAACAATAGATGGATGTTCACGTTTAATTGATTTTTGTAATAATATCATTGGAATTATTTGTAATGTTGCAAGTATTGTTGCATAGAAAAAATTTTTTGTTAAATAATTTTTTTTTATATTAAATTTTTGATGATTTGTTTTTGAATATGTCCAATAATATATTTGACATATTAATAAAAATATAAAAGTTATTAAAATAAAATGAAATAATATTATACTTTGTCGAACTTTTTTTTCAAATAGTTTTTTAGTTAATACAATAGTCATTGATATAGAAAATGCACATAATAATGCAAGAATTATACCTAAGAAACGTTTTTCATTATTTTTTATTAATGATATTTGTAAAGTTTCATTAAAAGTATTTGATTTTGTAAAAAGAAATGATGGTTGAGCAACATTAATAACACCTATAAGTGTTAATATACTTGCTATAATTATTGGTATAGTAATTCGTTCTCGAAATATAATTAAAACAAGAAGAGCTGTCCAAACAATTTGTGTATATCGTAATGTGATTAGATCAGGTAAAGGAAGAAATATAAGACCAAAATAAAAACAAACACTACCTGTCGCAGCAATAAGAGATCGAATAAAAACCAATAAGCTATTTGAACATGAAAATGGATGATAACCTTTATAAATAATAAATCCATATGAAATAATTCCTTGAAGAAAACATCTTATAAGAAATGCATCTAATAGAATAACATTTAGTTGTTGTATAATAAAATTTACGCATGTAAATAATAATGACGCTAATAATGCATATAAAATACCAGAAAATCTTTCCATAGAACGAAAACATTTTCTAAAAAGATGAATTGTTTTATTTAAATTAATATTTTCGTTATCACATTCAGATACAATCGGCGTTGGAATGTAAAAAACAGATGATCGTCGATTATGATATTCGAGCGTATCATCATATTGATTATTAAAAGTTTGTAGTAGTGGATCGAGAATAGTGATTGCTTCTTGTGGAGATTGAGAAGGTGAGTCTTCTGTATTTGTTCGTCGTCGTTGTTCCATTTGTTTTTGAGTTTCTGAGTTTTGTTGAAAGATTATAGACATATAATATTTCGTAACCTATCATTATGTTTTTATGTTTTAGCTATAGAAAAAATAATAATAAAACATTTTCAAAACAAGTACAATCTAGACAGAACAAAACAATTATTCGAGTCCATACCAAATAACAAACATCAATATGGTAAATATCAATCTAAATAACAATGAATCAATCAATACTTATCTTAATGGCATCGTGGCGTTTAAATAATTATTATGTATCTGTCTCATAGATTTTTAATTGAAAATTTTAACATTGTTGTCTTTTAAAAGATTAGGATGTACTGAGCTATTTATGCGTTCAACGAGCGAACGTTTTCAATTGATTAATCGATTTGAAATTCAGGTTCTGTACATAAAATAGACTCCAATGAGATATAAAAAATCTCAAAAGGATAAGTTTCCTTAGATCTTTTGCCCAGAGTTATAGGCATTTTACTGAAACTTTAGCTTGCTGCATAGTATATGCCAATAAATCAAATGACATTATTTTGCGTATAGACAGGTTTATTTATTAGTAGAATGTTCTGAAAATTTCGGCTCAAAAGAATGTTTCCCTTCCGAAATATTAAAGTCCCAAAAATGACTCATATCCCAAGGAAAGATACTGGAATTTTCTATTTTTTGAAACTTCAATATCTCAGGAAGGAAACATTTCTTTTGAACTGAAATTTTCAGAACATTCTACAGACAAGTAGATCTATCTGTAGGCAAAACCTCACATGGAAATACTGCTATTCGATTTGTTGGTATATACCATGTCTAAGCTTAAAATTCCAATAAAATGCCTATAACTCTGGATAGAAGGCGTAAAGAAACTTATACTTTTGGAGTGTTTTTATGTCTTATTGAAGTCTATCTTAAGCACAATTGTAAACATTTGTTAGTAAGTATAATAAACATCACATAGCAGTAGTTGAAATAAAGTTCTTTATAGTTCAAATTGACTACAAAAGTATTTTTTTTGTTGCAAAATCAATAATAATAAAAATAATCAAGAAGATATTATTCTTCATAAAAATATTTCTGTACTGTAAAATAAAATTATTTTCTAGATACACATATCACTCCTATCCGGTGATCATCACCGTGTTTTCTGACACGTTTATTTATTCGTCTGTTATTATTGTAAAAAATTAATGATTAATGTATCTCATTTCAAAGCATGATGAATAATTTCTGTACAGATGACGGATCGACACGATGAACATTCAAATGTACGATTTACTATTTTAACTAATTTATATTTCAATATTTTTGTTTATTTTATTTTATAGCTTTCAAATCCACAAAAAATTGCTACCTCATTATTTGCCGGTGCTTGTGCAGGTATCATAATAGCATAGAAAATTTACATTTAATTTTAAAATTCCTTGAGAATAGAATTTTATAATAATCGATAAATAAGATTTTGTATGTAATAATTTATTTTGTTTTAGGTGCCGTAGCAAAAACAGCTATTGCACCATTAGATCGAGCTAAAATTAATTTTCAAGGTAAATTAATTAAAAAAATGTTATTCTGAATTTAAAATATTTGTTTTGTTTTCAAGTCAGAGCCGCTCAATTTAGTTATCGTCGTTGTTTTAAATTTTTAAAAGAGTCATATATAAATGAAGGTTTTATCAGTTGGTATCGTGGAAACTCAGCGAATTTAGTACGTGTTATTCCTTCGGCAGCTATTAATTTTGCAGCACATGAACAATGGAAACGTATTCTAGGCACAGATAAACATGTGTAAAATGCTTGTCAAATGATTAATGATAACATAAACATTTAACTCTTTATCTTTTATAGAAAAACTCCTGGTCGACGGTTTATTTCTGGTTCTTTAGCAGGTGTAACATCTGCTACTCTCACTTATCCACTTGATTTAGCAAGAGCTCGTATGGCTGTAACTAACAAAACTGTGTATGTATTTTTTAAAAATGATTTTTCAGCTTCATACTTTATGAAACATAACCTAAATGGATTATTGAAGTATAGAGACAAAAATTCGGATCTTTCCTCACGGATCGTGACAAAGACCATTACAGACCGTGACAGACGTAGATATATGATCATAGATCGTATGCCAGTGACGTCTTGTTATAATATATGAATTAGTTCTCTAATGCATATCTGGACGATTAAGTAAAAATGTGGTGAACGAATGTGTCCTAAAATCGATAGAATAAAGTAGTCTCTCTGTGATTAGCAACAATAGCTAGATCGTGTTTTATATTTTAATTCCTACGAGATTACGCCAATACCTTTTTCTATGTATGATCAATTGTGGATGATATAGATTTTCTTTGGCTGATATATTCATAACTAATTAGCAGGGTTTGTTTTCTTGTTTCTTTAGGTACAATAATCTATTTTCTGTCTTTCTAAGCATTTTCCGAGATGAAGGTGCCACAGCTTTGTATCGTGGGGCTCTTCTATCCATAATTGGTGTATTACCCTATTCTGGTTGTGTTTTTTTTACTTATGAAACCTTGAAACATCTTCGTACAGGTAAGCAAGAAGAAAAGTATAGGAAAAAAAGGTTTAATTTTGATTTGTATTAAAGATTATGATCCTCATCGTCCAATTAATAAAACTGAACGAATGATATTTGGTGCGGTGGCTGGCCTTGTAGGTCAAACAGCATCGTATCCATTTGATGTTATTCGACGTCGATTGCAAACGGCTGCAGTTATTCGACCTGATGAATCATCTCTTAGAGCTCTAGCAACAACACGTAAAATCATTCGTGAAGAAGGAATAAGACGTGGTTTATATAAAGGTGTGACAATGAATTGGTTGAAAGGGCCTATATCTGTTGGGGTGTCATTTATGACTTTCGATACTTTATTAAGATTAATCCGTCGATCGTCGTTATTTCCTCAGAATTAATCATGAAAACTTAGATGATTTTTTTTGTTATGTATTTTTTTTTTGTTTTCCTTCTCTTCCATGAAATAGGCCCACTTGTGTTCTTTTTTTTGGTATTAAAAAGTGATTTTGTTTTTTTTTTCTTGAAAATGATAGTACGATTTCTTTTTTCAGATGATTAATGATTTTTTACGTATATTTCATGCACAATCTTTTCAATTACTAAAACGTTCGCTTGGCCGTCGATGGCAATCATCTTCATCTTATGATCCAAAAGATAATGATTTAATACCACCTACAACATGTTGTATGAGTAATTGTGCAAATTGTAAGTGAAATATTTTTGTTTTTTTGAAATTTTGGCAACACAAAAAAAGAATATATATTCTCTTTTTTAATTATATGTAGGTGTATGGATTGCATTTGCTGAAGAAGTTGCACAACGTTATCCTGATGGACCCATAGAAGCGATAGATGATGTTTTAAAAAAATATATTGATGACAAAAGTTTTCGAGAATTTTTGGAATTCGAAATTCAAGCACGATTAAGGGGGAAGAAATAGTAATCTCAATATAACTGTTTAAAATTATATTTTAGGATAGTAAAAGAATATTTTTTTCTGATGTTAAATATCCTATTATTTTTTTACCTTAGTGTTCATGTTTAATTGCCATAATTGATCTTCGATTTATTTGTACATAAATCCTTGTATCTTAACCAAGAAAATAAACTATTTAATTGAATATTATTATTAAATTTAATTACTGGATGATGGAATCATTTAAAAATATGGACAAAAGCATTCGTTAGCGACATAACTTCGCAAAACTTGTACTTATGTATCTCGAAATAATGAACCTTCCTAGAGTTAATTTTTATATGTTAAGTTACTCTAGATGCCTTAAAAAAATCAGCACTAGAGGCCCTTGTTCAGAGGAGTTATCAATAAAAAAAATCTAGCGTTAACAAGGATATCGACTTTCACTTCATGCATCTCAGTTTTAAAGAACTCCGAACTGAAGCAGTATTTTTGAAATTTTTCAAAGAAAAAAACGATTTACTCTCCGTTAGTGAGGTGACAGAGTACGAAAAAATGCTCTTATAACCGAATGAGACATTGAAAACCAATTTCAAACGGTACAAATCCTTCTTTAGAATCTCTAGATGACGGTAAGACAAAAATTTTTGTTTCGGAACCGGAGACCGAATTGAACCGAGTTTTACTGGTTCGAATTCAGTTTGATTCATCTTTGTTACCTAAAAATCAGTTCGGATTTGGTTCGGTTCAGATCGTTTTCGATCTCTGATGTAAAACAATCGATCAAGCATCATTTGATCATTGGGCAGAGCATCATAATTTTATGAAAAAGGTAATATCTCAAACAATCTTCTTTCTTATACGTTTGTCTACATTCACTCGCTTTTCGAAAATTAATTCGGGTTCGGTTCAGTTCAGTTCACCATCGTTTTTCAAGACTGGTTCGAATTCGGTTCGGTTCGGTTCGGTTCGGATTCACTGTTCGAGACAGAGCTGGACAAAATACTCGTACTCGTACTAGGGATATCGGTACTCGTACACGTGCTCGAAGCTCTTATATTTTACAATTCAGGTGTTCAGTATTTTTTATGAAAAATTTCTCTTGATTTGTATTGTTCGAAAACAATGTGAACTGTTAATGACTGCTTTCCGATTAATCTGAATATGCATTTGATCATTTATTCGACAGAAAATTGTTGAATAGTTGTCATATGCTTCTTTTATCATCCTTTTTGTTAATTCACTTATGCTACATAAGCAATGCCATACATACAATTGGTGTTTGAATAATTCATCGATCCTTCCTCTTTCTGCATTTCACAATGAATAAAATCGATCATCTTGAAAAGTTCTCTATTTGTTGTTGTGGTTTGTATTTGTAACATTTTAATAAATCCTTCCGAAGGAATTATGAAAAAGTGTATGGAACTCTTCATATATAGTGAAAAAAAATCTACTATACGCTGCACTTGTAAACCCTGATCAAGCTTTATGAAAAGTTGTACATGGAGCAAAGGTTTATAATTCCATTCTCTTTTATGAAAAACGATCGGAATGAAGTGTTGAAGTATACAGAGTAGAAATTTGGATACACTTTATAGGTGGAATCGGTACTAGCCTGCCTACCGCTAATATGCCGATGTAGCGGTAGATACTGCTCTACAGGTAACAGATCGATTTTTACCATGAAATTTTGTTTCCTAGTCAACTCTCGCAAGTTACCAACCTAGGTCATGAATCTAAAATATCTGAGCATTTGCGTGATAACATTCGATGCAAGGTTCTCTTTCGAAAAGAGCAACAATCTGAGTATCAATATATTATTATTTTTGTCAATATCGACATTGTATGAATATTTTAGGTTAAAGTATTGAAAACAATGAATGTATTGTGACCATGTGGTCAAATTAAATATAATGTATTGATATTCCGATCACTGTTATTTTTTTAAAGAAAACCACTTATTGAATATTACCACACAAATGTTCAGATATTTCAGATTCGTGAATTAAGTTGATAACTTGTGAAAGTTCACTAGGAAACTAAATTTCATTATGATAATCAATCTATTACTAGTGGACCAGCAATTATCGATAGACTGGTAAAAAACTGTAGTTTGGTAAATATCCTTAAACCGGTTAATTATTCTTAGTCTTGTAGATTTGCTTCAGTCTGAAATTTTCAGGTCAATATCGCTCGTTAAAAATCTAGAGAGCGATCCGATGGATGGTAAAGCCTCTCGACCCTCTCATTCTCTTCACAGATCGTGAAAGAAAATTTTATTGATTAACTCAATAATTAATTAATTGATATATAATTAATATCTCGTTAATATTCCATTAGTAATACGTTTCTTGATGAATGTGACCAACAAATTGAGACTCTGTCGCCAGTTGTGCAAGACGTTCTTGATACACAATCGAAAATCGTACATCAAGAATGCATTATCATAATATATGGTCTGCTTTTTGATTTCACTTCTGGAGAACTAAGTAAAAGCGTCATTTGTGTGCCGCAAAACAGATGAATTAAAATGAAAGCTTTGCGAATAAAAAGAGTAGCCACATTGTATTTCACATTTTAAACCCACAGGAATTGCACTAACAGTCTTTTTTTTCTACAGTGTATTCGGCAGGTTGGTACTCATACTCGAGAAAATGCGTACCTGTCCAGTTTGAGGTATGTTCAGATTTCCGAAAAAGGAAATTACAGAAATTTCCGAAGCTTCCATCAACTCGATAACTACATAGCAAAGCAAATGAAAATATTTTGGAAATATTGGAAAATTTAGAAATTTTAGAAATTTCTGTAATTTCGGAAATTTCGCTACGTATAGAATTTTGGAAATTTCAGAAATTTCGGAAATTATATAATTTTGGGAAATACCAAACAATTTAGAACACAAGTGCTTGAAATTTCCAAAACTTCCGAAATTTCCTTTTTTGGAAGTCTGAACACTGCTGTCCAGTTTTGGTTCGAGAATCAGTTTGGGTTCGGTTCGTTTTCGGTCTCTGTTCAGAACTTAGAAAATCAGTTTTTTAAGACGAAGTCTCTTGAAGTCTGACCTTGCTGAGAATTTCACCATAAATGCGGTCTGTACCATAGAATCTATTTTGAAGTTTTCGGGTTGTTTTTGCATACGGTTAGAGAGATATTTGTGTATTACTTCCTTAATTAATAGACGGCCGAAAGAGCTAACATTTTTACATATGTTTTTGCTAATAGAGTTTATTCAGAAAAATAAACCTCGTAAAGAATCAAAGTCAAATGAAAGACGGAAATGTCCCGTTTTGTTTGAAATTGTCTACACACCGATTTAGGACAAAGCTATGCATTATACCATCAATAACAATTAAACAAATTCGTAATGTATTACGAGAAATTCAAAATAGAAAATACTAATGATTCATGAATTATCTTTGTGATACATACATATTTATATGCATAGAAAATAGATCCCTGTGAAGTTGAACTTTTTGACTAGCATATTTATGAATCTATAAAGTAGTGTATTATTGTTCATTACTTAAAGTTGTTACTAGGTAAAAGTAAAAATATTTGATTTTTCCACTAATGTAATTTCAATGTTGCCTTCGAAAAAAATTCTACATGATTATTCCGAATCCGTCAAAGTCGAGTTTCGAAGTCTGATGTAAGGCTCTAATAGAGAATCAATTTTTGTTAGTATTAGTCAAGAGAACAAGATCTATCCATCATCTATGATATAGGATTTCAATAAAATTCTAGTAATCGTAAATTAAACGATTGGAAGTTGAAAAATATAATTATTGCAAAATCACAGAGAAATTCATAGTCAAAATTTAAAAATCGTTTTTTTTTTATGTCAATGGGATGATTCTTTTACAGTAATCGATTTTATTGTTGTATTTTGTGGAACAGTAGCGGCAGGTGGTGATGTTAATAGTTGAAGATCAGAGTATCGTTGTTTCCAACCACGTAGCTCTTGTGATAATGCTTCATTCTCACGTCGCAATCGAGAGATCTATTTAATAAATATACGAACAAGATTTTTTTTTTCTTCTTTTTAATATTTTCATTTACCTGTTCCAATAATTCACTTCGTTCAACAGATAAATTACCCACCATCGATGTTTGTCTATGACGACTACTTGCTGCATAACCTTTATTTTTAAGAATACGTCGTCGACGTTTAATAGTTGCTGCTTCATTTGGTTTCAATGATTTTAATAATGTATTTAATTCTTTAACACTCATTGTCATAATTTGATGATCATCAATCTTAAGAAAAAAATAATAATATTTTTAATCATAATTATCAATTTAACATGTAAAATAAGTATACTGATGGAGACTCGTCTAATCGTTCATTATCGTTGATATCATGTTTTATAGTAGTCATGATTAAGTATTAGAATCTGAAATTTAAAAAAAAAATGTTTATCAATATCGAACTGTATATAGATTTTATAAATATTACTTCAAAAATCAAGAATAAAGATGTCAACTAGTGCACTTACCTTGTTAATGTTTACTTATTATCATAAATTTGGTGATGAGCAACTTACTTATAATACATATAGGATTCAATATTATGTTTAGAGATGATTAACTATTAATTCAAATAAGAGTAGTGTATAATTAAGTTTCTTTCTTATCATTGTTTGTATGTATGTTTTTAGTCTAATGGAATCTTTTATTAAGCAGTTGAAATTTTGTTTTTATTGTGAACTAATTATCTATATATTAGATTTGTTTCATTAATCGACGATTATTTTGTACAATGATATATAAAAATTGATGTTGATGTGTTTATCTAATGTATCACGAGTATTTGAATGTAGTCTCGAAACTTGACAAATAATTATTAACAGTATGAAATCATTACTTGTATTAATAATACAATAAACAATATATTTTTCTTAACATGATTATTGTTCACTTTTATAAATATTTGAGCTTAATCTTTAATCATATGTTTTCATTTTTTAACTTGCACCAAATTATTATAAAAATACCTGAATAAATAAAGATCAATTGCTTTTTAAACGAATTTGTGAAATTCGTATTCATCAATGAAAAATTGTCTTATGATTAGAGTTAGACAAAAAAAAACGAAGTAAAAGATATCCGTTATTTTTACCGTTTTCAAAACAATCAAATTCTACTCTAGTGTAAAAAAAACATAACAGAAAACAAAATAAGTATCATTTTAAACAAAGAAAACGAAGTCAAAGCGATTTATTCATTGGACTGTGGTCAGAAGATTATTTTTTTATTTCATAAAATGACAAATTCTATCATATGTTTCTTCAATGGGAAATCAGACCATATGACAATATGACACAATTCACATATAAAGAATGACTTGAACGAGATTATTTAACAATTACATTGAGTTCGATTACAATGGAAAATTTTTCAGTCTATCAGAAAAAATTGTTTGAATAGATATATAATGCTCGTCTCAATTTTCATTAAATAACTAACTCTATCTGTTTGATAACTTGCTAAAATACACTTAAATCGGAGATTAAACTGATCGAATCAACTACTGATGTTGTTACTAAATTTAACAATATTATAAATTCCACAATATAATTGAGTATAAAGTGTTTAATTTAATCTTGAAAAGCTTCAAAAATAAATATAGTTATCAGAGAAGATGATTATTAAAAGTTGACTGAGATCAGTTAATTAATATTCAAAAAAAAAACCATACTGACTAATGTAGTTAACTTCTGCATTAGTATCTATTTGTGGGACAGCACAATTTTCACACGAAATAAATCACGTTTCAAGCGAACAAAGAGTGACATAACAACACGCTTACTCAGTAAGAGGTAGCTCATCATGCTGATGATGCATTCTTTGACGACTCATGTTTTTTTGGATATGATTGGGCTCATCGAAAAAAAAGAAAGGTGAAACAAAAGGAGAAAATTTTTTCTTACATAATACCTACTCTAAACAAGATAAGATTGAGTCATTGATAATCTATTTATGTTCGAAATAGAAGCCATAGTCAGGTTGGGTTGGGTTTGTTAAATATTACTACTTAGTCATTAATAAAAAACAGCATTGCTCGATTACTAGACCAATCATAAAAAAAACCATTTCAAGATGTCAGTGAGAACTTGACAGAAATAAACGTATGATTGTAATAGTTTCGAATGCATCGTATTTTTTTTTTGTTCACTAGGCATTTTAGTTATGCAGAACTAATATTTTAGGATGATATAGATCACTTAATTCCTTTAGAATGGGATTAGTTTTGAAGATAATGGAACGTTTTGCATAGCCTCCAGAAGAACTAATCGATTAATAAATATCATGAAACCAACCCTTATGTGATTTCGACATAGAAATTCGAAGTATATTGAACATTACGAGAGTGGCTTTTTCTCGCAACTCTTTGGCTTTGCATTTCATCGTAATGAACTTCCTCGTCTTGTAAATTCCAGCTTCTTCTTTCATCAATGCATGAGTACACAGCTGTTCTTTAACGAACTAGATTATTAGTGCTACGAAAACACAGCCTAATTGTCAACAAATGATATTTTTTCAACACGAATATGCAGAAAAATAAAGAAAAAGTCTCATTAAATTTACTGAAATTTTCCTGATCTTTTCTTTACAGGTTTCGAACTTTTTCTCGCATCATTTCTTAGAGAAATTTAAGTATTCTTTTTGGAAAAAGTTTTGTGCAAAATTTGTAGTTCTAAGTTCTAGAAGTTAGTTTTTCAAAACACAGATGAAATACTGAAAAAATTAATTACATTGGAATGAAGTCGTTTTAATCGTATGATCACCTAGAGTATGTTGAGATATATGTATGATAAAAATTTTCACGTGTGTGAAATAAACCATTTCCGACAAAACTGATACTTTTCTGACTGAGTAGTGTTAGCATCAAAGTAAAGCAGAATACGCTACAAGATGGACGATGTTTAGAGCAGATGCAAAAAGTTTGATTGCGTAGCTCATTAGCAATTTGGCCGTTTTTCTCATGTAATGGCTCATGAGAACAGAAAAGAAATAAAAGAAGATAAAGAGCAATAACAATATCATGAGAGACACTCATAAGTCAGTTACGAGTTGATTCAAAACTATCAAGTATATATACGTGACCGATCTTGAAGGGGTTAATACCATTACTTCATTCAGAATAGTCTGTAATGTGTGTACGAACAGTAGATAGAATCTTTAAAAAAAAATATTGACGACTTTACAGAATCAGACTTGAACGTTGCTACCAGTTTGAATAATTGTCTTTGTAAACATGTATCTTGTTAAAAGATATACTGAAGAACCTCATGGTAACAATCTTAATATAGAACAAAATGGACTCTATTATACTTCCTATTTCTTCTCGATCAATTAACTAAATATATCTATAGGAGCATAGCTAAGTTATAAGCTTCTACTTTATTTTCATAGTTACAATAGAGAGTGTATAAAATAAATTCTCTGTTGATTCGATTATGCGACTACTTGAAAAAAATCTTGCATAAAACAAAATAAACAAATAATGTATGGTTTCATATAATAATTTTTATATTCCAGAAAGGAAAACAAAAGATGGTATCTTGATCAGACTTGTCATTGAATACAAGAAGCTTTAGTTATTCTATTATTATTCATTAATATTACAATCTTTTTCAAACTTTCTCTGCATATTTGTTTATAAAGCATGAAAGAAAAAACGAAATTTGATTTGTATCTCTCAAATGTTGTTGTTATCGTTTGATCACTTTCTAAAACCATAAGCAACAATGATTATCAACATGTTGACAAAATAAGGGTATGTTTTTGATTGCGGACATTTTTCCTTAATTCTGAAGGCACAAAAAATTTCCACAAAGTAGAATCGAAGGCAAAAAGTGACCGCACATTGGAAAATGTTCACAATGCTAAATTGTTGAATTTTAAACTTTCATAAAAGAAAATGTTTCAGAGGAAATGTTTATTGCATTACAAAATATTCTATTTCGATATGAATACATATGTTTTTTTTTTACTATTATCAATCAAATGTCATATAATGAATACCAATAATATTTTGTCGCTGATTTCATTATCTCTTTATATTTCTTAATAGATAAAAACTCATTCATTAAAATGCTCAAGTTGAGTTATTCATATGTAATACGTTTATTATTAACCAATGAAATACAAGTTGCATTGACGGAGAGAGGTTGTCGCTCAGTTTTTTTACTCTTGTTTCTATGTCTATGGTCATTTAGCATTTCATTTCCTATTTTGTTAGTCTGTTATTCTAGCGCATTACATATGGAATTCAAGTAAGTCCTTGTTTTTCATTATGAACTTTTTCAAGTTCAAACATTTTCTTCGTTACTTTTACCAGTTCAATATTTCCTAAATCGACAAAATCATCCAAAGATCGACGTCTTGAATTAACTCCAGAAGAAAATGATGAAATTAAAGAAGTATTTGAATTGTTCGATAATGATAAAGATAATGAACTTGATTATTATGAATTCAAAGTATAGTTCTCTAATTTGTTTTTTATTCAGCATATCTTTGTCTTTTCTCGACTAGATTGCACTTCGTGCATTAGGTTTTGATATTCATAAAACAGAAGTAGAAGGATTGATGCATGATTATGACCGACAAGGAACGGACAAAATAACTTATCATGATTTTCATGAAATTGGTAATTGTTAATTCAGTTTTAGGGTACTCTTCTCCCATTTTGTGACTAATACGTTTTTTTGTTGTGGACATTGTATAGTCTTAAGTAGTATCTATCTACTGAGTACATTTGAGATAAAAAAATCGTCCTTTAAACGTTAAAAAGTCGAGATGAAATCAAATTTATCTAACGGAAATAGCGAATTGCGTTTTTCTTAAACCAATTTGTTCATGAAAAGAAGTGCAGAAGTGCTCCTGTTTTTCCAGCTTAATACATCTGATCGAGCTGGAACTTTTTGCACATATAATATACATTATTTCGAATGGGTTTTTTTTTTGTTTCAAACAATATTGTTCTGCTGATTTTTCGTAGCTCTAATAAAAAAATTCAATTTGAAACAAATATGCTTCGTTTAGGGTGCCTTCGATATTCTGACTCTTTTTTTGTTCGAAGGACAAACAATAAAAAGTTACCAACCCCCAAGAATGTTCACTATTCATTTCAAAATATAATGTGCTCCACTGGTTTGTGGATAACTTTCGATAGGTACATCATAGAGACCTACGGTTTTCACCATTCAAGAGAGAAGATCCTAAGCCACCGACGAATATTGAAATTTGATTGTTCAACAATCGATCTATCAGGTGAGTTCTTGGTGGAGATTTTCGAAAATGATATTCTGAAGTTATTTTCCTTTCGATTTAGACTTTTAATAGGAATAATTGATAGTAAAAACTCTTCTCTTTTGATGTATACAAACCCGACGTTCATCGTCTGTTTCGTTCGAGAGTTATGAGAATCTCATAGAAGATAGTATCCGGAAACTTTGAGTTTATGACAACTTTTGCTCTACTTGTCAAGATTTATCTGCTTTGAAAATTTCAAGTTTTTTTTTTTGATGAGTCGTTCTCAGGGAGGGGTTGCTACTTAAAAGCATTCCAATCAATGATTCAAATTAATTTTTTTGTCTTGATTAAGCTGCCGAAATGGTACTTCGACGTGATCTACGTGATGAAATTCTTAAAGCTTTTAAACTTTTTGATGATGATGAAACTGGCAAGATTTCATTGAAAAAATTACGAAGTGTTGCACGGTAAAGAAAAAACAAACAATAAATAAGAAATAGATCGATTGCAATAAAATGGTATATTATTTACAGAGAATTAGATGATAATGCTAATGAAGAAGAACTCAAAGCAATGATTGATGAATTTGATTTAGATGGTGACGGTGAAAGTAGGAGATTCTTATTTGTTTTTCAATATTCAGTAATTCTGACTTTCTTTTCTAGTTAATTTTGATGAATTTATGGCTATGCTTAGTTCAGACTAATATGTATACAATGAATAAAAAGAGTCAGATAATATCATTTTTTTTCCTTTTTTGTACGCATGTTAACTCTAGATGTGTTTTTTTTTGGCATAAAAAAGTTTTAAATATGTGATTTTGACTGTGAAGTTTTTCAATTTTAATATTAACGTATATTTTTTCTGTTAGATAAAAATGTCAAGTGACGATTGGCTTGATAATGAACCGACAACAACAAAAAATGTAAGTTTTTCACTTAATTTATTTTGTTTTTCGTCTATTTATAAATATGTCTGCTCTCAATAATTAGTCCAAAAAGAAATCAAAAGGAACAACACGTATACACGATGAACCAATCGATGAGACATTTGATACCTTACTCGAAAGTGCTTCAAAGGTGATAAAAGCACTTTCATAATATAATAATAATTTATTTCTAACATAACATATCAATAAAATTAATTTCAGTTTTATTGAATATGTATGCAATAAAACAATGCACTGTATTCCTAATCATGTTTGTGAGTACTAATATCATAATAATTTAGAAAATAATAATAATAAAATGATATTAATTATATATGCTTTGCTTCAAATTTATTTTATTATTAATCTACGCAAAAAAAAATTACATAGAGATTTTCTTGTATTTTATAGTCTGCTAATCTTACAACATCATCAAAACCAAAATCAAGTCGACGATCTATTGTTGAAGCAACAAGTGGTTGGTCAAATGATATTAATGATGAAAATGACAATTTGTATGTTATTTATTATTTAGAATAAAATTTTAATATTTATATTAAAAAATAAAAAACTTGAATATTATAGAGATATTTCAACTATACCTGCTTCTCAACGTCCTATGATTCGACAAAGTAATCGACGAGCAGCAGAAGAAATCATTGCTACAGGTAAATTATAAAATAAAATCAATACTTAATAGATCTCGAAATCGAACTACGTTTTGATGGTCCAGTTCAACTTAAGAGTGGAACTATAAAAAGGATTTATAAAAGATTGAATGTCACAATCATTGTAGTCATTTATGGAAACATTGTAAAAAGTTTATCATCATAGTTATCACAAGTTGAATACGGCTGAACTATTCTAATGCTTGAAAAAACATTATGAGAGATAAGTTGAATTACTTATTGAATCGATAGAGTAAGATGCATCCGTGGGTACTTCAACTTCTTGATGACTATCATTTGTTAACATAAGCTTTGACAAGTATAATACCTGCTGATTAATTTCAAAGAGTCAGATCAGTTGCTATATTCAGTACACAGATTGAAATGGCGCTATTTAATTCTGGTTGAAATCGGATGTCTCTGCTTTAAAGATAGATTTCAATTGATTTTAGCTTCTCTTTTTTTTGATCGATTAATGTAGTTTTATCGATTGAAATTGTCTTTTTTTTAAAATCGATTAACAAAGATTAAAATCAAATGAAACCTATCTTCATAGTTGAAAAATCAGGCTTTTTATCCTATAGAATTAATAGTATCATTTTAATTGAGTTCTTTCGTACGTTGGAAACCTTTCTTGAACAAATAAATAAAGTTTCGATCGGGTGGTCCATTTCGAGTCCTGATACTTGCTCTATTTATTTATTTACTTTTTTCATTCAAAATAGATATTCCAACAATTCTTATGGATGATGCTGAAGGTGATGATACAATTGATATGACTCCACAAATAGCTGTTGCTCCTGAGTAATTAACCATACATTGATAATTTTATCTTAGGAAGAAATTTTTCTTTAGATTTTCTGTTAATCAAATAGCTTCATTCAAAGAAATTGAACATGAATTTTCTCGTGAACGTGCTAGTCAATATATCGTAAATATAAATATCAAAATAAATATTTCAAATATATATATATGTAGATATTTTTTTTGTAACTAGGATAGCAAAATTGATATTGGTATATTATATCATAATCTTCATTTACAAGAAGACCTTGATGCTGAAGTAACATTTTATCATTTCTTTAATTTTTCTTTCGTTTTTTTTTTTAAATATATATTTCATCTAGGATCAAAAACCTTGGGATTGGGACAAACTCTTTGTTGAAGTTCGAAATTCTATAACCAATCCAACAATTGATTCCTAATATCTTATCTAATTTTATTTTCAATATAAATGTATAAACAATAATAAATTCCACAAAAAAAAAATCACTATTGAAAAAAAATGAAAACAAAACAAAAAAAAACTCGTCTAAAAAAAATAAATTCACATATAACATCTTATAATACCTGTTCTAAGATTAAAACCAATAAGTATTTCTTTATTAGGTCCAATCACTACACCTAAACAATATTTACCTTCAATTCGTCCCACAGATTGATTTTTTGTATTAAAATGTATAAATAAAGAACGTTTTACAGTTCCATCAAATGACCAATCAAATTTAAGTAATAAACTATTATCACGTGGAAATAAACCAATATCCCATATATTCATACTTGTACCAGCACTGAAATGACTTGTAAATATTCGTTCACGAGAAATTTTATTATAAATAAATACTTGTTGTAAATCTTTACTAAGTATAGCTAATAATTGATGATTTAATGCAATACGAAATGGTATAAAATTTGATTTATTATCAAATGAAATAAAATTATCACGTTTTGAAAGTATTGATGATATTTCATGTGTAAATAATGGTTGTGCATGATAAAATATTGTTTGTGTTATTGAATCAATAGCCCATAGACGATTTTCATCTGCAAGATATTGACGTATAGGATTTGATAATTGAACAGGTCCATGTTCAAGTATTCCATCATGTGTAAAGAAAAAAAGTGAACCATTATCATATTTTTGATGTACATGTAAAAGCATATAACGATTAAATACAGTAAATGATTGAACAATAATATGAATTTGTTCAGGAAAAAGATTAAATGATCGAATATAACGTGGAGAATCATATGTAACTGGTGAAATATATGTTAATAATGATATAATACCATTTGTACTACAACTAAATATTATGGTTGATTTACCAACTGGATAAATACATAGATGAGTGGGAAGTGCTTTAATAATTACTGTCCACATAGGTAATTTTGGTGGAATTGATTGAAGTGATGTATCACCATAAGCATTTATCATTGATTGATCAGATGACGAATTTGATATTTTAGATTCGAATTCGACTGGTTTGAAAAGAAGTTCACCAAATATATTGCTTGATGAATTTTCCATTGGAGCACTAAGTATTGGTATCTAAAATAGGATTATATTTCACTTGAAGATTTTCGGAAGTATTTTCTTTTTTTGATAATAATATTTACATAAATGATCATTCTTTTTTTTTTCTTTGTGAAACTCACATTAATCGTGATGAGGGATAACAGGAAAGCAAATTGCGATTGGATACCTTCTCAGAGTTCCTTAGCAACGGAAAAAGGTGTTAATCGAGGCGCATCGATGAGGATGATCATCGGTACATCGAGCTAGACATGCAAGTATAGAATAACGATGAAAACGAAGCATTTTTCGAACGAGAAAATCGAATTCACAAATTTTGACAAATTTTCTATAGATTTCGGATTCTTTCACCCCCGAAAACCTTTAGCATATTTTTATAAAATCCAGCTATTTTCTTCAAATGGCCTCTTTAACCGAAAAAAAAATTGGAAATAATTCAAGACTGTCATAGTTTTATCATGTGTTTATCGTCAGTCTATACGTACATGTTTACACATGTACAAAGCTTTACATAAGGTTGGTATCATCGGTAAATGGTGCACCGTCATCGTTGCATCTCTAGGCGTTGAGTGGCATTAACAATAAGACTTAGGTTATTCTAGAACATTCTAAAGCCTTCCTCAAAATTTGAATGGCAGAAGTATGTTCTAAATAGTACAATTTTTGATTTTGGCACAGATAAATATTTATATTCAAGACGCCAAGCGTGAACTGATCAAGTTATAACTTTGGAAAAATAATCAATATAAGCATTTTTAAGTATATTGAGATATATTATAGTGCATTGCAGACATGATATCGGTTCAATTTCAAGAAAAATACGAACCGATCTCATCTCTGATGCGTTGAGACCTACTATAGATATAATGAACATACACAACAAGCTTATTTGCTAGTTAAAACAATGGTTAGAATAATAATGATGTTAAGGTAAGAAATACGGAATACGAAAACGAAAAGAAACAAAAAAAAATCGAGCGCCAGTAAAGAAAGAAACCATTTCTGTATTCAGAATTCAGAAATAAATAAGATAGTTCGTTTCCTTGACGGTCGATTATCCTTGGAAAATAACTATAGCCTGCGAGAGATCAAGGACACATGCGAGTTCCACATTATAACTCCAAAGGGATTTCGATGACAAGCTTTTTAAAGAAAAAGATTAAAATAACTAACTATATCTGCTTTATGTTTGAGTAATCGTAATTGTCGATCAGCTACATCATTTAAACGTTTAATTTCTTTGTCAACGTTGATATTTTCAAGAAAATCTTTGCTATTTCTACAATGTAATATAATCTAGATCAATAAACATATTATAAAAAGCAAAAAAAAAAAACAGTATACCTTAAAGCATTTAATCGAGGTTCAATTGATCTGGATATTGCATTAATATCAATTGGTTGATGTTTCAATCTAGAAATTATTATTTTTTCTGTGTCGAAAAACAAATAAAGTAATCATATATATATATTTACGCATTAATGTCATTTGCTTTTTGTTGTATTGTTAATAAATTTTCAAGTTCTTCTTGATATTTATCAATTTGTTTACAAAAATTTCTTGTTTGTTGATCAATTATATCATATAATTGATTTGCTTGTTCATGAATTTTTTCTAATGATATCGATTTTTGATTTGTTATTAAATCTTCACAATTTTCTATTGTTTTCATTATTTTCTTTTTAATATTTTCATTATCTATTTGACATTTTTTACATAATTTTCCATTATTATCACTTATATAATGATTTTGACATGAATCACACATACGATGATTATTTTCTTCTCGTAAATATTGTTTAACCATAGTTGCTAATGTACCATGTGATATAAGACTATTAGCAAATCGATCAAGACTATCAAATGGAATTCGAGTTGAACAAATTGGACATATGACTAAAAAATAAGACAATGTATTCTATTCATTATATATAAAGGGTGTCCCATAATAACTAAGGATAAATTGTCAACATACCATTTCTTGACGTAGAAGACTGAAATTTGTATGGCATATATATATATCTAATTAAGATCTTTAATTTTCCAAAAGCTTCAGCCCTCTAGCTAAAACTATTGCTAAAATGCATGGACAAGATTAACATACAAGAATTGTCGTATTAGATTTTTACTATCTAGTCAATCGTGAGGTCTACGATACATTAAATGTGTCCCGTTTTACTTTATAGTTTTTCAAGCTACTATGACTTCCACAAGTTTTACTCCTTTTAGCCCCTTTACAGCGTATGAGTCAGGTTATGAAAAAAATGTTTCGATTTAGGAGTGGATCTGCATTATGAACGTTTTGCAGATACCAAAACCATTTTAAATGTTTTTTTCAGTTAAATAGTTCTATAAGAGAGCGTGGGAAAGCATAGTAGAACAAGAAGTTGTGTATCGCACGATCTTTTGTTTTACTGCACCGATCTTTCGCTATTGACATCGGACAACAATGCATAGCGAGTGCACTGTCTTGTTCAATGATGATATAAAGATCGCAGGTTGTATACATAAGAAAAGAAAGACAAACAAAGACATATCCTTTGTTTCCAACTGAGAAAGGAAAGGAAGAAGAAAAGGTCAAGAAATTGGTTTTCTTAAGAGAAACAGAAAAGTAGTCGATACCAGTGTCTGCCTCGGATCGGATCGAGTGACAAAAATTTGACCTATATCGGACTCTGTTCCTTTAGGGTTTAGGTGGGGCAGGAGTGAAATAGAGACTTCACCCTCATCCAAACTCTATTAGATTTATACATCCTATTATTAAAGTTGTAGAAGAGACGTGGGTATAGAAAATTAAAACAAGACAAAATTAATATATTGTGAACTTAAGTTTTAACTATATAGGAATACATTTATATTTATAATCTTTTAGATTTAATGACAAATCTTATTTTAAATGTCTACCAGTTACGAAAACAAAGAAGATTGTAAGTGGTTTGTATCGAACTTAAATCGTTTCAACAGAACACAGAGTATTAGTCGCACAGTTCGTAAGCACAATTATTTATTAAACGTATACAATCGATAGTAGACAAAATACCTTATCAATTACATTTGGTCATAGAAAGCAATGGACAGATTGTTTATACGAATTAGGTTTTACTAAAGTTTATGCTTTTCATAAAAATTTGTCTTGTAAAGTTTCCTTCCATCAGCTGTTTATAAATATCACTAATCAAGAAATGAAGATGTCACAAAAAATTCAAGTATTGTCCATGCTTTCAGTCTCAATTTTAGCTAGACAGCTGAAACTTGGAAAAATAAATGATCTCGATTAGATATATATGTAACACAAATTTCAGTCTTGTATGTCAAGAAAAAGTATGTTGACAATTTTTTCTCAGTTATTATGGGACATCTTTTATTAATAATAAATATACTTGATTGATTATTGCTCATTTTAGCTAATTCTAAACAACATGAACGGCAAAAAACATGACTACAAATAAGCATAACTGGATCATTGTATAAATGTGATTCAAATAGTTTAATATGACATGAAACAAAATCACGTGTAAATAATGGCATTATTAATTTAATCTAAAACTAAAATAAAAAGTTAATAAGTAATAAGAAAGATAACTATTAAAAAATAAAAAATAAAAAAGACACAAATATATAATTTCACACAAAATTATTTGATCAGATTTATTCTCAACTTTTTCCCACAGCCATCAACGCTAATAAAAGTTCAAATAGCGATTTGAAATAGAGAATTGTATTTCCAACAAGAATTTTCGAAGGATAGGATCATTGGAAAACTGAAATCCAAGTTGTTTTATCATCTGAAACTCAGTATGGTAGAGCAGAGAATTCTCTACAAAATGAAGTGTCTTTCAGTTCTCTACAATCTTTCTTCACTGAGATACATCACTCTTACATCAAGCACAAAAATGATGTTTCTATACGAAGTAGCAGAAAAAACGACTTTTGTGCCTTCTATAAGACTAATATATCTCGGGGAAAAAACGTCGTAGAAAGCTGTAAGATGTTTCATTTTGTAGACAATTCTTTGCTGTATCGTATCGAATTCCAGATGACAAAAAACTTGGGTTTTGATTTTTGAGGAATCCTATCCTTCGAAATTTCTTGTAGAAAATAAAATTCTCTATATAAATTACTATTTGAATTCTTATTAGCATTTATGGCAATGGAAAAAAAGTTGAAAATAAACTTGATCAACTAATTGTGAGAAAATACTGTATATATGTATGTGACTAGATCAGATATAATCATATTATGTGACATAACATTGAATGATGAATGTGTTATTATCATCGGTTGACATACTAATAAGAACTTCTGTATCAGATTTGCCTTTAGTTATATTTAAATTTCTATTTGCATTAATTTGTTCGATGGATTGTTCATTCTCTAATAGTGTTAATAAGATAAAATGAGGAAAACGATAGATTAACATTTGATTAGTGAGTTCAATATCACATGGGTGAAAATTAGTCAATGGTGATTTAATTTGTTTCAAATAAGATGCAGTATATCTATCGAATAGTAGAACTATTCCAGTTAATGCTCGATCCATAACAGCAACGAATATTTTATTAGAAGCAAATCGATATGGATTAAAAGATTGTTGTTTAAATGAAATAAATTGTGTTTTTTCAGGTAGATTTTTATTGATTATATTATTTGATTGAAATTGATAATAAAAGAGTGTTGAAGAAATTAATTCAAGACACCATAAATAATTATGATCAAAACAAATTTGACTAATATATTCATTAAATAATGTTAAAGAATGTAAAAGACGACCATTATGTGAATAAAAATGAAGAGTAGATTCTACGAATGAATTGAAACTAACAATGAGTGAAAATACAGAAGCTGTAAGTGATTTAATTGTAATCGGTTGTGATTTTCCATTATATTGTAAATAGAATGTATCAATGAGTAATAATTTTAATGTAGTACAATTATAAACAGATACATAACCATGTTCAGTGCAAATAAATAATTTCGATGATTCAGATTCAAATACAATATGAGATGGAGGAAAAGAATGAGTTATTGACCAGAGAAGTCGGGATGTTGATGATTTTAGTAATGGAACTAATAAACTTGTGTCAGGTGAAATGAGTTCTCCAAGTAAATAAATCGGTATGACTGATGGTTCTGTTAATATTATATTATTTTGTAAAATTGATTGTTGACTCATATCATAATCCATACTAAACCAAATGTTGTTTTTTTTTTACTGTATATTAGTACTTTTATATCGATGAAAACTTACTCGGAACACCATTGTTCATTTAATGACTCATAACCCGAACTTGAGTTTGTTTCTTCACAAAATCTATGCAATAATGAAAAACAATGATAAAGTTAAATTCAACTACGTGTTATTACTTTTGTTCATCTATTTGAAGAAATATTGACTCACAATATGTCTCAATCTACGATATACTTAGTCAAGATGATATTACATAGGTAATAGGATTAATATAAAAATAAGACAAACCTGATCGATGAATTCAAAAGCACAGAAATCAATATGTGTTTTCATATTTTCAAGTTTATTCTTTGTCTGTTGAATAAGTTGTTGGTGTTTTCTCATGAATAAACGATATTGATTAATAACATGAAGAATATTCTTCTTCAATTCCATTCGATGATCAATAAGACATTCATGACATATTTTTTTATTACAATGAATACAATATTCAAGATTATCAATATTTGAATCTCTATTAATCACGTTAAAACAAGCAGAACATGAAGATTTAATTGTTGCTATCGGTGTCTTATCAAACTGTAAAGCAGTAACATATGGTACACAATGTAATGTAACATAATTTTTCAATGTTGACCAATTATTGAATCCATATCGTTTTGCACAAATACGACATTCAAATACAATCTGATCTTTAGTATCAAGATCACGACGATGTAACTGTGGTATACATTTAAAGCAATATACATGTTTACAAGGCATCCATCTTGGATCATTGAATGATTTTAAACAAATAGAACATTTATTTTCTTGAGTAGTAGTCATCTGCAATAAGATTGATTAGTTTTTTTTTTAAACAAGATAAAAGTTCCATAAACTATCAAAATGTTCTTGTGTATTGTGTAATTAAATTTTATCTAGAAATAATTAGAATGATTGTATTAAGAGTATTCTGCCTCTTTTGATCTATTTCTGGTTTTTGACGAGAGTACAATCGATGGATGGTTCTATTTTTACTATAGATAGATTATTGAAAATGATGAGACTTATGTTCAAGGAAAAAATCTCAAAAAGTAGATCTTCAGGATTCTTTGAAGAGATCTTCCAAAACTGTCGAGCTTTCTAACGACTCTGGTCTTACTTTGTCTAATCGAGCTGAAAATTTTTCTGGCAGTATCTGCGACAAAGTCTCCAATGTGTTTTTAAGCTTTTTGAAAAATACGTCTGAGCATTTGTTTCAGGTACCTCCAGAAAAATTTTCAGCCCAATCGGACAACATAAAGACCGAGGTCGTAAGCAGACCCAATAGTTTTTGACGATCCTTTCTAAAACATCTGAAGATTTACTTTTATAATTTTTTTCCTCAAATATGGATCCCATAATTTTCGATAATCCAGCCGTTGTAAAAATTTTAGCCCGACTGTTTCTACTCTCATGGAGAAACAGAAGTGGTTCAAAAAAAAGGGATATCCTTAAGACGGTGACGTCTTGTGACAGGATAAAACGAATCATTTCTGGAAGATCACAGTTATTAGTCATTTCTTTGTATATCCTCACAACTGCAAGCTCATATTCTTTAATATCAATATTATTGATATAGTTGTCTCAAAACGGATTCTCTTTAGTTACACTCTAAATGCGTCTTTTTTTTGGAATTTTGCATCATTGGCATTCAATTTTGGACATTACTGTTAAGCACGATGCTTTTGTTTCATAACCAATATTTTAATACTTTTAACAGCGGTTTTATATCTTGTAATTAAACATTATTGTTATAGAGAAGAAGGATCATTATAACTATAGATTTGAGATCACTATGAGAAATTTAACTATCGGATCTAAGATAATTAGTCACAGTGTAGAATTGGTCGCAATATTGAAAAATAAATTTCTTAGCATTATAGAGAAATAACTCACAGAGATCCAGAAAATAACTAACAATCTATTCAGAGACAAACAACATTACACATGGATATAAATACGAATGTTTAGGAAACTGTTCTAATTCAATATGAAGTCTCACACAAGAAAAAGTAGTAATTGCTTTAAAAATTTCCCATAATCCATACAGTGTTTTTCCTTTTTTTGAAGTTTTTATCTGCTGCAGTTCTCGCTGTTCGACAAGGAATATACTTTTTGTTGTTGTAAGAATCCATTTCATAGAGGTAGATTTTCATTTTTATATGTCACCCTCATCCTTGTGTGGTGCTGTGTCTGATTGAATCACATACTCGGAAATTGAGATTTGTGGCAAATAAATTAGGAATCATTCTTCTGTCCAATAGGCGACCAATTCTACACTGCAACTAATTGTCGCTTTCCCTTAACCATGCAATAAGTATCCTATTACTCATTTATTCGAATTTTTCTTTTCATTTTATCAGTATTTCGTTGTAATGTTCAAACATGAATTAAACTATGAAAATTGTTGTTTATTTCATCTATTTTCAATCCCATAACTGTTGTTCTTTTTTTTCTATTAATTCAATAGAAAACAAAAGAAAAAAAACAATAGAAATGATTATATATCAAAAAAGAAACATGTAAATGCACTAGAAAAAAAAAACAATATTAACAACCAGTTTATCACACCACAAATGTTCATATTTTTGGTTGAAAACGAAATAGAAAAACAAAAAAAAAAGACCTAATCATATACAACAGTAATACAATTATTGAGAAAGACTTTTTTTCTCATGACAAAATATATGTTTACAAATTGAACATATATTATTTAAAAATAAAAAATCAAATCAGAATTTTTACAAAGAGCTCACTTCACATACCATGAAAATATCTGACAAGAAAGTGCTCACTTTTTTTTTGCTACAAAAACATATGAAAAAGACAAAGAGGAATTATTGGCTTGTAGAAAATTAATAGCAATGGATCAAGCCACGATCATCTCGTACAGCAAAACCCAGTATAATTTCATCGTCGGGTCCTATAAAAAAAATTATAAAATAAAGGGCCATGTCGGATGAGATAAACACTCTTCATTTAAAAAGCTATTTATACCGTTTTGTAGAACAATTTGTATTGGATCGAATGGTATATAAGAAATTGCATTTTCATCAAGTTTTTATTTTCGGAAAAGCCATGTACTGGTTAAAAGATATTATAGCAATTATGTATGATATGATTAAATATTAGGACTCAATACGTCTCCAAACCAACTTATATCAAATTTTGTTTAAAGTTACTTCAATAGAGTTTTGTCTGGTCTTCAACCATGTATATATAATAACAGTACTCTTCGTATCATTTTTACTTGCTTCACTAACTTTTGCCTTTTATGATGCTAAGTTAGTTTGGAGATATGCTGAGTTCTAATATTTGATAATATCATCCACAATTACAATAATACTTCTTAACTGTTATATGACTTCTTAGAACATTAAAATTTTTGATGAAAATGCAATTTCTCATGTGTCATTCGATGCATCATAAATTGTTCTAAAAACGATATAGATGACTTTTCAAATGAAGAGTGGTTATCTTATTCTACAGGATCCTTTCTTTTTTTTTTCGCATATTGAAAAGCACTTACCGAGTACCATACTATAAAGTTTATCAGCTTGAATTTGACGTTTTTCTTGTCCATCAGAAGTTAATTCAATAAGATAACATCGAGGATTATTATTAAATTTATTTTGATTGTTATTTCTATCATTTGAATTATTATTATAATATTTATCTTCTGTAAGTTTAAGTAAAGTTCGATTATCTTTAAAAATAACTCCATCTGTTAATTTCCATTGTTGATTATGTAAATTTTGATAAGTTGTTATTAAACGAAATTTATCATCTTTAGCATACAAACGATATAAATCATGTTCTGTATCAATAAGACCAATTGATTGATTAGATTGTATCATTATTGATGGTTCAAATTGTTCATCAGAAAAATCAAGTATAATTTCTTCATCTTGTAAATATTTTTGAATCTCATTTTTATTATTCGGTGTCATATAACAATAAACATTATTATCCATTGGATTAAGAGCCCAAAGACGACCAAAAATTTGATCAGCAAGTATAGTTCGTATTGGATGTGATTGATAAACACCATCGATTTCATCACCACCATGTGCAAATAAATAAATCATACCACCATGATCATTATAACGACCCTAAAGAAATATATAAGATTTCAAAAAAAAAAGAAAAAAATATTTTAAATAAATAAAAACAAACTTGTTCGCCTTTCATTATAGGTAAACCAGCTTTAATTAATTTTGAATGTTCTATTTCATTTGTTTTTTGTTCAAAACGACGTACATAAACAACAATAGCAAATTCATAAACAGTAAATGATTCCAAAAGTAAACGTGAATTTTTTGGAAATAGTTCACCTGTACCAATAATCGATGGTTGTATATTACTCATTGATTTTGGTAGACTATAAACACTAATTTGACCATAACCATCAGCAATAAATAACATATAGTCATGTCTATGATGAGAACGAGTATCAGGATGACGAGCTCGACTACGATTATCGAGTACAGCAAGAAAACATGGAATTTCTTTGAAATCAATTGACCATTGATATTTATTATTAGGAACAATGTCAAGATTGTCTTCAGTTGATTGAAGTAGTGGAAGATGTGGACGTGCGGAGACACGACCGCGAGCTCGATAATTACCGTTGTATCTAAAAAAAATAGAGTTTTTCCCCAATTATTCAAAGGAAAAAAAACAAAGAGCTAAAGTTGTGAAATGATAAAGACAAGAATAAGACTACAGATGATGTTCCCTTTTTTCTATTCAATATGTTTTATCGCTCGAGGGAAAAGCCACAACTGATAAATTGCTTTTGAGTCGGGACTATGTACATCAAACAAAGTCAAATGAGTTTTGAATATCCTGAACAAAGTTTAGACCTCTGGCTTATTGCTATGCAGATATTGCAAACGTACGGCAGTTTTAAATGAATGCCGTACTCCCCATAAGAAAAACTAATTTTCGAATTTTGACTGCAAACTTTGTACATAGACAGACCGTAATGAGAGTAGTTTATTGTAAAAGTTTCAGGTCTTTTGATTTGCTGCGATCCTGAAATATGATCATCAAATCTACCATTATATATAAGCGATATCAATGATATACATTTAGCACAGCTGTATTTTAAGATAGGAATAACGAAAAGATTTGAAACATTCAAAAGAAACTATTCTCAATAAGACCTGTCTCTCTGCTAAGTTCCAAGTAGAAATTTGGAAATCAGTTTTCCTTAGGGGCTGCGGCATTCATTTAAAAACTACCATAAAAGTACAATATTCCAGTAACAATGGACTGAGGGTCTAAACTCTTTCCAGGTTATTCATAGCTCATTAGGTAGACTTTCCTTATTTATTACACGTATTTAATTTTCTGTATATTATGAGAAAATTCGAATACCAACCTGCCATTTCTAGGGTTATGGTTATTTCGAGGATAGCATCCAACTAAATGCGATAAATGTTGAATTCCACGACTACCTCGTGGTCGAAGAGATGGTCGCATGCGACGAGGAAAACGTGTTCGTTCAGTGGCTATTGACATTAATGATGTTAAATTATTATTATTATTATTATTTGAATTGATTTGATGATTATGATTGACTGTTGATGTTGTTGTTGTTGTTGATGATGATGATGCTTGAGTTGATTGATCATCAAATTTGAGTTCACCAATTAAATGACTAAGATCAATTAAAGATGGATCCGGTTGAGATAGATAAGGAATCTTAAAAATAAAACAAATAAAATAAAATAAAGAATATAATTTTATCTTACTTGTGTTTCAATTTCTTTTAATTGTTTATTACGTATTATTAATTGTTGTAAAAATTTTTCTGTTTCTTCGAGAAATGATAATAAATTTGATGTATTTGTTTCTTCTCTAAAGTAAAATATTTTCATAGAATTTTGTTTTTAAATACAGTTAGAAAAAATTTTTTACTCAAGTATTTTTGGAAGACGTTCTCTTATTGATTCATATTGATTATTAACATCATTTGTTTTTATACTGAAAAGAAAAAATAAATATAAAATTTAATAAAAACAAAGAATTCTTTGTATTTTTTCAAATACAATTACATTTGTTCAAGATTTTGAATATGACTATCAATATGTTTTGCAAGTGTTTGTCGATGATTATCAATAGTAATTTTTAAATTTTTACTTCTTTCTTCAATTGTTTTTCTTACAGCATCAAGTTTTGATATTGCAGTTGTTTTATTTTGAAGAGATACAACTAAATATAGAAAAATAGAATATAGTCTTTCTTTAACATTTATATTAAAATATTAATCCAAATAAAAGAAATGCAGTAGTGAACAAAAATTTCTTCTCTAGACGAACCTTATCAAATTAAATGATCAAATGAAAACATTTTTATTATGTACAAGATCATAGTACATTCTAATTATTAACGTTATATAAAGTTATCCTGACTTTCATCAAGTTGAAAAATTCGATTATTCATACTATATACAAATTTGATGGACAATTTCAGTGGTAGAGCCTTCCATTTGTATTTTATTGTAGAAGTCTACGATTGATAAGTTGTGAACTTTTGTCTTCGTAACTTCATTTTCAGAAATTGCTAATGTTTGGAGTCATTGTCTTCTTGCAGCTTTCACAACGTCCGATCTTAGGCAAATTGTTTTCGAATTGTTAGCAAGAGATCACACCTGTGAATGTGACACGTCGATTTCGCGCGAAGCAGACGACGCGATCGAATCTTCCACTTGAGAAGCAACTCCAAACATTGACTTTGATAGGCTGCTTAACAGTTTGCACGAACTGTTTTTTCACTAGTAAGTTTCAAACAAGTCCTTTGACGAAATTCAGATATATAATGGTCTCATTAGAAAAGATCACTTGGTCGCAATTCATAGTGTTGTGATCTTACGCTCAGTTTAAACAATTCTTTTAATTGATTTTCATGAGCAATGTCTTCGACATAGATCGATTGTATTTCGTGCCTACTTCATTACGTGGCCGTAGTATCGTTCTCTCATTGGCCACTAACTCATTTTCTCTTTAGTTAGTTTTCAATATATCGGTTAGTGACAAACGTCTATTGTTCGGCGAGTGAAATCATTTGTTGATCCTATTTTTGGGTCGTTACACGTGGTCGATCGGATCGGACTGAATCGATCAAGTCTTTTGAATGCTTCTATTGTTTGAGTCAATATTTCGTCATTGTCATGTTACAATGAAGTATTTTCGCCGTAACTTCATGACTGAGTTTTGGACTCAATGAATGCTGAGATAAAAATATAATTTCATACCACTGGTGCACTGATAAAGCCATATGCCAGAAGCATATTAGAATTAATGATTAACAATAATGTCAAAGGAATGAATAGTAATTCTAATCAGAAGATGACCAGTACTTCGAGCCTATCAGGTTGGTCTCATGTTCGGATATGAAATTTTTCTATGAACCGAGTTCTGTCCGAAAATTTTGTACCCGACATGCTCTACTAGTACTACTTACTTATGTTAGTCTTTAAAAAAGTTCTATTAGAGGAGAAAAGACTTTTTCTACATCCGTATATATATATACTTACAAACGTGTTCATTAATTTGATCAAATTTTTCTTTACATTGTATCCATTTATCATGAAGTGTATCTGTTATAATTTGATAATGTTTTTCCATACATAATTCACATATATCAGAATTACAATGTTCACAAAGAATAATCATATTAGATTTTTTCTTACATATTGTACATGGTGGTTGAGCAACAGCAACTTGTTTACGTGCAGTTGAATGAATACTAGATGATGATATTGATAAAGGTATTTGTTGATCATTTGGATTTATATCATCTTCAGTTCGTGGTGAAGATATTGATATTAAATCATAGTCAACTAATTTTTTTGATGAGATTTGTTTTTGTTTTATATGTTGACGAACTAGATCATTAACAACAGTATCAATAACTAAAGACTAGATTAAAGAAAAATAAAATGAAAGATTAATTGTTTAAATGAATATCATTTGCTTTGAATGTTTATAAGAAGTAAAATAAAATTATATGAATCTATATGTGATCAACTTAACAGAGGCTATTTAAAATAATCATCTACAAGGCATTTCTATAGTCATGTGAAAAGTTTACTTGAATAACTCTTACATAGTCCGAACGATTGGTGTTAATTTTTTATGATATTTTAGTATATTCTTTAAAGTTTCGTTCTATATATTTACAGGTAAATGTCTGTGCTTATAAACCTTAAAATAGTTTCTTTAATGGTCAAATTTCAGTTATCTATCGTTGTCAAAAGGAAGCATGCAAGTCGAATTTGATATATCAATGTCAGGCATAGATTGTACAAGAAATGTTTTTCAACATTTTTGTGAAAATCAGTATAGTAGTAAATGGATAACAATATGAAAGATCTTGAAAAATTACAGAAGAGAAAATCAATAAAATTCATGATGCTTGTGAAAATGTACTACGATCGAGTGTTTCGGGTTGTTGCAACAGTCTGCTTCATTCCACGAACAACAGCAGATCGAATTATCATTGAATAGCTTCTAATGAAGCCGTACAAGATGCAATTTGTCCAACAACTTGATGAAGAAATTTGACAAGATCGTGTTGAAATGATATAACTTTTTACACTCACGTAAGAAAATATCAACAATTTGGAGAATTTGTTTCTGTTTTTCAGACGAAGTCTCTTTTCATTTAAATAATTTATCAATAGATATAAAGTAAAAATCTATATGTATAAGAATCGATAAGAGAAATACAGTAATTTAAAAATAACCATTCTCCAGCATTTGTTTAAAGATTTCGAAAAGCTTGGATTTATGTATTTCAGTTGATAGTTATCATTTTGAACATTTTTTTTTGTAAATCAAATAAAACTTAAAAGAATATACGATCATATCATAATAAAAAGCAAATTAATTGCTTAAATAGTGTCAGATAGATTTATGCAAACGTTTCAGCACGGGTTTTCTGGATATCCTGTATAATTGTTTTATAGAATCAAGTTCAACAATTATGAAATTAGTCCTTGACTTTCAATTTATTAGTCATCATCGAAAATGCAGAACAAACAATCGAAACAAAACTAGTTGAATAAATTTCATCATTAATGAACCTGTAGAATCCCATTCAAGTGTGAATATTTGAAAGATTTTATAATTATTCAAGAATTCATTTCACATGTTTGATGTTTGAATGATATAAAACGAGATTTTTCAGTATATGTACACATATATCTTCGTTTCAAATGAAAAGCTTGTCAGCAGAGCCCTTTTGGAGCTAAAGTGTGAAACTCACATTTGTTCTTTAGCCTCATTATACTAATACAAAATACGTGAAATGAAAAATGTCTAACAGATTATAGTTGTTTTCTAAGGATAATCTATTGTCAGGAAAACAAACTGTCTTATTTATTTCTGAATTTCAGGCAGAAAGTTTTTCTTTTCTTTTTACTGGTCCTGTATTTTTTGTTTGTCTTGTAATTATATGCTCATGTTATTATGCTAGCCGTTGACTTAACTGGCAAATAAGTCTATTGTACTTGTCCATTATGTCTATAGCAGGTCTTGACACACTATATTATATCTAAATAAGCTTAGAAATACTGACATTGATTATTTTCTAAAGTTAGCACTTGATTACTTCATGCCTTTTATGTCGACCATATGACGACTATGGCACAGTAATACATCACTACTCATCATCCTTGATATCTTGAATAGAAATTTGTATCTGCTCAAAAATCAAGATCTGCACTATTTAGAACATATTCCAGTCATTCCAATGTCGAAGAATCTAAGTCTTGTCGTTAATGCTGTTCAGTGCCTTTTTTCTCTGCTAAGAAACTCTAGGAAAGGAGTATGATGCCTGTTGTCTTTGACTGCCAGGAAAACATACCCAATGATCACTGCGCCCCCCCCCTCCCTTGTTGTTATCAGGAGCGACCCCCAAAACGTTAACTTAAAACTTACACTCGCTATAGCTTTCTTCGAAAAACATAATGTGAGTTCCAAAAAAGTAAGGAGTAGGTCTAGAGTTTCTAGAGAAAATATTTGACTATTTTTCGAGTATTTAAATGCATTGAAAACGATTAAGAAGTAGCATATTAGAAACAGAATTTTGTGCTCTTTCAGAGTATATGCTTAGAAATTTTTGTGGCTTTTGACTACTGAGCTATAAGTAAATCTTGATGACAAAACTCAACAAATTTTCTCAAAACGCAAAAATCTTATCTCTCTGAAAGCAAGTCTACATCAAATAAGTTCTTTAGATATATGCTACTTGAAAATTATTTCTACAATATGACGCAAGAATGAAGAGTTTTGGTTAATCCGTTGAAAAATGGTAGAATTGTGGCAGAAAGTCAGCTTGCAGTGAAAAGACGAAAATAACCATTTTTGTTACGATAGACTTTATAAAAGCCTTTTTTGTACGTCAACAGTTTACAAAAAATTAACTGCTATGTAGTGAATTATGTTCTGTATCTTCCAATATATTTGATAAAATTTTGTGGTACGTCTTGAACAAGTTTCATTTGAGAATTTTTCCTCTGAAAAACTGGTTGAATCTTTTCAAAAATCACTCAAAGATTTTTAATCATATAGTCTGAAAGAGCACAAAATACTGATTCTCATACTCTACTTCTTACTCTTGTCCAATGAATTTAAATACACGAAAAATAGTCAAATATTTTCTCTAGAAACTTTCAGTCTACTTCTTAGTCAAAATCTGTCAAAATTTGTCTTCTTCTTTTTTTCTTTTGAAAATTTTTGCACAATTGAAAAAAAAAGCTTCATTCTCATAGAGAAATAATTTGAAAAAGTTCACCTTTTCAATTTCATCTTGTGAATTAAATCGATGTCTATATGAACAATAACAATCTAATGTATTATTTTTAATAAGCTGTAAACAACATAAATAACAATAAACACAACCACAATGAAGACGTCGTGCATCAGAAAACAAATTTTTACATATTAAACATCGAACAAGATGATCAGGAAGATAACAAGCCATTTATATTCTAGAATAAATCAAAGTGCATATAGATATCATAACACATACACAGGTTCTTTTTATATTAGTCTTTTCTTTTTTTTTGTCGAATACACCTACATATCATTTTTAATATAAAACAAAAAGTCAATTCAACAGACAGGAACAAACAGACAAAAAAAATCAAAGAAAAATTTCGATAAAATCATAGTTATTTTAAATATAACATTTGACAATGCCCTTTGTATTTATTCTAACACCAATAAGAATTTCATCCATTGTCGTTATCATCATTCCATATGCATCAGTTTCTTCAATCGTTCCAATAATATTATGTTTTTTTGTTGTATCTAATTGTAAATAAATATGTTTTGATGGTCCAGTTTTTAATGTACTCATTTCATCAAGTTTTATTAATAAACTATTATCAGAAAATAATGCCATATCCCAACAAAAATGTGTTGAATTACCATATATATTAACATGTTCATATAATTCTTGTTTAGTTTTTTTATCATAAACATGTACAGCTTGTCGATTTTTATCCAAGACAGCTAAAACATTTTTATTAACAGATATATGTATTGGTGCAAATGGTTTAGAAAATTGTACATGTGAATGACGATTATGAAAACATTCTTCAGGATTATTTGATTTTATATCCGGTAAATCATAATAAAAAAGACATAATTGTTTTTGATCTAATAACCATAATAAATTTTTTTCTGTATCCATTGTTAATTCACGTGATGGATAATTATGTATACATTTACCATTTGGAATTAATTTACCCTCATGTGTAAATAAATAAATTGTACCATGTAATTCATTTTTTTTACGTTTAAATACAATTATCCATAATTTATAAACAACAAATGAATCAATTATTGTTTGATCATCATCAGTTGTTGTTGATATTGGAAAATCTTTAAATAATTTGACTTCACGAACTAAAATCGGTTTTTGTCGAATATCATTAGATTTATTTAATTTATATATTGCTAATGAACCTAAAAAAGAAAACGAAAATGTTTTTTTTTTGAATTATTTAAGTTATAATAGTAGACAAAATTTTTCGTATGATTTTGTTTTAAATGTAACAACATTAAAAAACCGTCTTTTGATATGAAATTTTTTGCCAATAGTACAATCATTGTTGGTAATCTATTCACAAAAAAAAACTTAACTCAAAAAATTGTACTTGAACTGGACTTATAATAGTTCAAGATAATGACTATTTCATATGACTTTTAAATCAAATTATTTTTTTCTGAATATGTTTAGAGAAAAAAAAAACAGGATTTATTTGAATGAAGAAAAGAAAACACGGACTACATTTTGGCAATTGAAACTTTTTAAAGAAAAACTTTCTATGAAGCAACTTGGTTACTTTACAGTAGATATGATATGATACATATGTCAACTCTCTATCTTCATATTTATGTGAAAAAACTTTTCTTTGAATTACGATATTAGATCATTCAAATAACGTTCCTGAAGATGATTTTTGAGGCAGAGACTGAAAACAAACTGAGCCGATTCTCAGAAAATGGATCCGTACCGAACCCGAACTAATTTTCAAAAAGCAAGTGAGAGTAGGCTAGCGGCAACACCACAGGGAGGGACCGAGACTCCTCCCGGAAAATTTTAAAAGTTGTTGCTAAACATAGTTTCACAAAAGGGTTGAGGGAACTCAGTCTCTCTCCTGAACAAAAATCCTGGCGCCTCTACTAACGTAAACAAACGTATAGAAAAAAATGATTAATTGAACTAGCATCTTTTTTTGTAAAATTCTGGTGCTGTGAACGTTTAATTGATTGTTTTATATCCGAGACCAAAAACGAACCGAACTCAAACCACTCTTTCAAAAATGAAGTCGAACCGAATCCAAGCTGATTTTTAGAAAACAAAGAGGAAGCGAACTCGAATGAGTAAAACTCAGTTCGATTTGATCTTTGTTTTGAATAGTGTTTTAACTAGATGTTCTCTGGGACTATTATTAGTCTAATTCAAGTATGATTTAACTTTCAGAGTTAAATTTTTGTGTGGATATATTACAGATAATAGTTGTAATATTAGCAAAAACTGCATATTAAAAGACAGTTTTTTAATAGAGTTACACTAAAAAAAAATCGTGCGAAAAATTTTGTCTAGTGCTGTTAATTTAACCAACCATATTTATCACAAATAAATAATTGATTTCCATATGTTCGAACATAATATGGAACAGAAAAATAATCGATTTGCCATAAAAGTTTTTTTTTTGGTACATGTGAAATAGATGATAATGATGAAATTGGTTCAATTTGATTTGATAAAATATTTTTGAAATGATTATGATTATGATTTGATGAATTAATAAGAACATAATCGTCGTCTTCAGATTTTGATTGTAAATCATTATAACCATTTGTAATTGGTATTGAATATGGATCAAATGTATTTGATTGAGGATTTAATTGAACAAATTCAAGTGTACCAAAAAGTGATGATATATCGACTTGTTCAGGTAATGTGAGTAAAGGAAACTAAATAAATATAATTATTTTTATCAATGAAAAATTAATAATTTGCATACTTTTGATTGATTTGAATCAAGAATTTTATTTAAATTATCTAATCGACCTTCAAGATGTTCAATTTCAAATAAAAAATCACTAACTTTGTCAGTAGTGATATCAGCTGATCTAATTTAAATATACAAAAAAAAAAGATTTTTTTTACGAAGAAATGAATGATTACTAATAATATACTTAAATAAATCTCCAACACGTTTATCAATTGATTCATATTCATCGACGACTTGCTCATGAGGAAAACTAAATAGAACAAAAAAATGTTTTATCCGTCTGTCCAGTACAAAATAACTATGCTCGGTCAAAATTGAACAGAAGATTTCTCGAATACAAAACAATCGAACTTATTCATGTGGAATTTTCTTTTAAGTTTTCCATACTCTACATTAATAGATATTATTTGTTTTGAATAATGGCAAAAAATAAATGGTAGTTGCCAATAGAACTCGTTGGCTCCAAAATTTCCAGACGCGGGGACTAGCCCGACGGGCTTTTGTCATCAATCGAAATCAAGTATTTTTTGTGCAAAAAAAAGGGTCTTATTGTTTTTTATCACATTTAGAACACTACTATATCATTTTACATAATGGAAATAATAGAAGTATCATCGAAGATTGAGCTACAGTTTCACATTAGTGGGCCGTCTTTTTTTGTTATCAAAGGTATAAAAACTATGCTTTTTTAGTGAGTCTTTAAAAATGTTGATGAGTACGTTACTGTAATGTTTTAGTGATGACTCTTTTCAGGAGCAAACTTTCAAAAAACAAATTTCATCATTGTGTGGTCGGTTGTCTTAACTTCGAACACAAATGAAAATATTTTGTTCTGACCGAGAAAATTTCCACCCTCGTGAATGTACTAGTTTTAGAGTACCTTGCTACCAGTATTCTCACAGGAACCTTGGGATACTTTATAGATATTTAGCATTTAACTAAAAAATGCTTCTAAATGTTCAATTTACTAACTTGTTGAAAAATGTTTCATAGGGCACTATAGAAACTAAGCAGATAACCTGTTGATAACTAACCCAATACACGGATATCTTGAACTCAGTACATTCACTAGGACACGAATGTGAGGTTTTCTGAATAGCTCTAATGAAATGAGTGCATTACCACAACTTTCTATTCTTTTAAAGTTGTTATAGTTCAGCCATATGAAAAGAAAATTTTAGTTAAACTAGAGCTTTCATATAGCTTGCTGTCGTGTGAGTTTCAGTTCTTTGTTACGTTAAGTTACTAAGTAATGACATTTCAATGGTCAAAAATGGATGAATGTATTACCTATGGTCAGGCTGTTTTTCTAAGATAAATACAATAGAAAGACATGATAGACTTCTTAGTTCTCGATCATGTGAATATTCGTCTATTTCGAGATAGTTTTTTTTGTACTTGATCCTCTTGTGTGTACAAAATCCTATATATTATCTTTGCAGATTTTCGATAATTATCTTTTGAGAATATAGAAATCAATTATTTTCTCATTAACAAAAATAACTTACGATTGTTTATAAGTTCGACGATGTTTTTCAATAATATCAATATACGTATTTTTCTGATTTTCTACAGTTTGTATTAATTTATCACTATGTTTACTAATAAATGTCTGTAAACTACGTGCTTTATTATTAACTTCCTCTTCATTATGATCAAAACGTACTAAAACAAAACAATCAAAAAGAAAACTAATGAAAATAATTTCTTTAACCAAAAAAAAAGAAGTTCAATACTTGATTTCTCATTAATTGTTTCAAATTGTGTTTTACATAGTTCCCATTCTCGTTTAACATCACCATTAATAACACTTTGATGTTCATCAGCGCATTTAACACAAATAACATTATCACAATGGCTACATACAATTAATTCTCCTCGTATATTGCATGATTGACATTTAGCAATAAGTGCACGTGTTGTTGCTGGTTGTGAAATAGATGATGAACTTTGTTGATTAGAAACTGATGGTGTTGAACGTTCAGAACTTGATTGATCATGATTATTTGTATCTATTTCTTGTGTTCGCATACGAGGTATTGGTGTTGATGAAGAAAATGTTGATATATGTGAAAATGATGATGGCGGACGTGATGATAATACTGATGGTGTTGTTGATAAACGACTTTGACTTCGTTTAAATTGAGTTACCATTGTTGCAAGAAATCCATCACGCATACATCGATTATGAAATTCCTCTATTGATTTATATTGATGAACTTTTTCACATTTTGGACATATTAATGTTAATGTTTCCTCATTAAAACGACCTGATATACAATCAAAACAAAATGAATGTGAACAGGGAATCTAAATAAACATTCAATGAAAATGATTTAGTTTTTAAAAAAATATTTTAAAAAATTTGCCAGCGCTGCTCCTTTGAGACTAAAATATTGATCTCACATATATTCTTTAGCTTCATTATACTAATACAACATATATTCTGTGAGTACAATCCTAGGCAGATTAAAATGTGAAACACGACGTAATGGCTCTTGCTAATCATGGGAAGATTATTTGATTCGATCTATTTTAGGACACATTTCTTCATCATCCTTCTACTTGATCTTCTCTATATACTTCAACACTCTTTTTTTAGATCGTGTTTCACAAAAATTTCTAGCAGACTATAGCTGTTTTTTTGAGGATAATTGATCACCAGGGGAACGATCCACTCTATTTATTATTGCATTTCGAAACAGAATTTTTTTTTCTTTTTATACTGGTACTTTATTTTTTCTTTGTCTTGTAGTTATTTGCTTGTATTATTATTCTAACCATTGATTTAAACTGGCAAATAAGCTTGGTGTACATGTCTATTATATCTACAGCAGGTATTAACGCATTATTATATATCTCGATAAGCTCACAAACACTGTTGTTGACTATTCTCCAAAATTATAACTTGATCAGTTCATGCTTTTTATGTTGATCATATGATGATTGTGGTAAATCAATGCACCACTACTCGTCATCCATGCCATCTTGAATAGAAATTTTAATCTGCTCAAAAATCATAATTTTCATTATTTAGAACATTCAAAAATCTATTCCAGTTACTCAAAAGTTGAAAAATCTAAGTCTTGTTGTTAATGCTGTTCAGCACCTTCTTCCATTGCTAAAAATCTTTTAGAAAGGAATCTGATGTCCGTTGTCCTCAGTTACTACAGAAACATATCCATTAATAATTGATCTTCCTCCTCCTTCTGTTGCTATTAAAGGGGAATCCGGAAAGCCTCGATTTAAAACTTACACTCGCTATATTTTTCTTCGAAAAACATAATGTGAATTTCATATAAAAGAAAAAAAAAGGATATTTACCTGTCGAGGATCAGCATAATAATTCTGACACAATCCACATGTAACAAGTTTAGCATTAATCATATTTCAATAAATCTTTCTTTACAAAACTTATGGTGGCATTAGTTAAAACGAAATCTGAAAAGAAAACAAAGTTCAATAAAGTTTTTATTTACAATATGTTCGAAGTTTAATCTGACAAAAGTTAACTATAACAAGAAGATGACTATTTTTTAATTAAATATCTGATTTGTATGAAATATAAACAACTAATAAAATGATAATGAGAAAACAAAAAAAAATATATATGTAAACATCAGACATAAAATTACTTCGATTTTTCTATCAAACATAACAAGTAATGAGACCTTCGAAACAATTTGATTTTCTTAAACCAACAATAACTTCTGAATCAGAACCAATTGCAAAACCATAAACATTAGTTGCTTGAATTTGTGATATAGCTTCATATTTTTTATTTAATTCATTTTTTTTAACATGTACAACAATATGATGAATAACTTGTGAACGATCACCAGTACGTTCATCATCATCAAAGCGTAAAAGAAGACTGTTATCAGGAAATATTTCTACACGCCATAATTTATTTTCACCGGTAGGTAAGGATTCAGCTGAATAAATACCAACTTCTTTTTCAGTATTTTTATCGTAAAGTGTTACTATTTGTGTTCGTGAATCTAAAGATGAAAACCAAAAACAAGCATTATAATTATTTGTATTACATCATATTGTAAATAATTGTATGAAAACAATTTATAAATCATACCAAGTAAAGCGAGAATATTTTGATTAATAGCCATACGAATAACATCACAACTTCGATCATTTAAACGTGTTGCTATTTTATGTGTTGATAAAAATGGTTTAATTTCTTTATTAATTCGTGGTAAATCATGTTTATAAATGCAATGCATGCCTCGATCGACAGCCCCTTGAAATTAAAACAAAAAACAAAAAAGAAATAAATCAAAGAAATATTTATTTTAAATATACATACATATACAATTTCCTCTTGAACTTTCATCACAAATTAATTGACGAAGTGTATATCGATGATCATATTCAACTTTCATCTGTAATTGTCCACTATGAGAAAAAAATGCAATAAAATTTGCAAGTGATTCATCAGATCCTTTAACAAAAACACATATGTATGGTTTATCTAAATAAAACACAAAAACAAAGAAAAGTTAAAAATTTCAATAACACATAATTGAAAACTAATTTGACAAAATGTACATTCATTTCTCAGCCTGTGCAGAAAGCAAGAGGACGAATAAGGTCATTTTCCCACCAGCAATCAAATCGAGTTTTTTTTTTTATTGGAATGAAGTTAGGTATAGATCCTGATTATATTTTATAGATCAATTTTGAAACAGCTCAAAAAATAATTTTGTGATTCAGATAAATTGTATGCTCATTGATAGAGTAGAGTGTGCTGATTTCGAATATCGATATTACAAAGCCCATTAATGTTTTATTAGTTGAAACGTTTTAACATTTGGAGATGACCTATTACAGCTAAAAACTTGGCTTTTAGTCTCGCAATAGACCATTTGATCCTCAGGATCGATGAGAAATTTACATTAGATATGTAAAATTATACGTTCTATCTAAAAATGAACAGAAAATTAGTTATACACACTGATTTTGTCTGATACTCTGAGAGAATGGTATGAATTTGGCCGAAAGAAAAAATAGTAAAAACATGGTGAAAAAAAATAGCGAAGGAATTTATAGCAAAAAAAAATGTCGAAAAAAGTTTCTTTTGAAACTCTCGATCAATAAGATGAAGACACTTTATTGCATGCAAAAAAGTGAGGGTCATATAAGTACACCAGCAAGAGATACTAGTGTACGAAAAATGTTCAAGCACAAAACTAACGATAAGACAATACACTTCTTTTTGTGGACGAGTGTAGATGTGGATATAGACGTGAGTGTCCATGTGAAGAGTGCATGCAGATATCAGCCTTCTCCTTATATCTACCCCTACACCCACATTCATACCCCACATCTTACCCTTAACAGAGTCACTCAGTAATATACGAAACATTTTCGATATTTTTTAGGGGTATATATTCTTTCGCTATTTTTATACGATCGACATTTTTGTTTTCGTCATGTTTTGTGTCGACATTATTTTCTCGCCATTCTTTTTTCGCTATTCTCTCGTTCGCTATTTTTTCTTTCGGCCAATTTGACACATACCCTTTGAGATAAGAAGGTCCAAATGCGTTTATTTTTATGTCATAGGTAATCTTTGAATCTCTGTCTCTTCATGAAACAGGTTAGAAGCAATGTCAAACTTTTTTTTGTATATTTAATTCTTCATGCTCTATCGATCTGTAGTGTTAAAGAAGCAAAACAAAACGATAGGTGAAGGTTAGAAATTCTTAAAGTCTCAATTTTTTTATTATTTTAATTAAAACAGCATACAATGAAAAGCATTAGTCGTTCGATATTTTTAAAACTCATATACTGATTATGTACTTAGTTGGTAAATTTTTATGATTGAATCATTTTATGGTCGGTATAAAATCATTCCTTTCAACGAAGTGTTATAGAAAAGGCAGAACAGTCTATACCATGTGATTGAAAATGATTTTTTCTAGACATGTTCCATTATAAGTCAACTAATATGGTCCGGCGACAGTCCATTACGAAATATACGTGTATACATATATATATTGTGGTCAAAACTAAAATTCAGTCGAATTTAAAATTTGACGAATCGTCTAGGCAAATTTTAAATTTGCCTAATCAAAAAATCAGTCAAATTTAAAATTTGCCCAGTCAAAAAATCAGTCACATTTAAAATTTGACTGAATTTTAATTTTGACTACAGCATATATATACATACGTGTTGTAAAGAACGATCATATATATTAATCGTAGACATTAAGAGAACAATCAACTTGTTGTTGCTCATTTCTCTCTTCTAATCATTATTGTTTATTTTTCTCTTTGAACCATTGTGGTACATTTTTTTTCTTCAATTCATCGTTGTTGCTAGAATAGCTTGAAACTAGAGGGTTGACACCATGTCATTCCACGAATACTGCTGTTCAGATGAAGTTCTTATCAAAAGTAAACGTACTGACAACTTAATGAAATCTCGTTCTTTGTTTGATAATATAAATCCATTGTATAAATTACTTCATCCACGATCACTTAAAAACGACTATAAAATATGTAATACATGTTATCAAAAGCATCCAAAGCGCTTAAGGTTATCTGATAAACTATGGTTATCTTCCGAACGTTTTTCAAGCATTAATTCAATGGGTATCGATTTTAAAGTCAATAACGCAATTTAAACTGATGGAAAACTATTATACAACAGAGGCGTCACTTGTTCTTTATTGATTTCTGATACTGTTCGATTGCTTGCATATGTTTCACCAATTTCAGATACATAATTGTTCAATCTGTCAAGAAACCTATTGTCGAATTTCATCTATGGAAATTACTGAAACTATTTGATTTCACGCATTAGTGAATGATATGGTATACTTTAAATCAGGAAGTCGTTGTTGTATAAGTTATGTTGCAGAAGAACAAGTATCATTGAATGCCATTCAATTAGTCAAGATCAACTGTAAACCAGTCAGTAGTGTCTTCATAAATATTTTAAAGTTAATGCTTGACGATATTTGATTAGATTGAAGACGTTGTACTATAGCATTACAAACGAAACCTATACCAATTGACTACAACCAATCTCTACGATATACAGATCATGATTATTGAACTCTAATAAGCATTAAGAAGCAAGATTTTGATGGCCTTTGTAATCAAATTGGCATACGAAATACTGTCAATCGATCTATCCAGATAGCAGTCGGCTGCCTTCTCACGAAACGTAGTTTAGACCTAAGTAATAACGTTTTAGCAACTCTTTTCTCGATTAGTAGCAAACGTACTGTTGAACAGGTTCTCAAAAGTACTTGACAATCATTAGTGAAGCATTTCATACCTAAATATCTAGGATTTAGAAATACCGGCCATTATATTAAATAGAACCTATATATATTGCCAAAAGAGTGCGTGTAATCTACTACAACGTAGATTGTTTAGTATACGTAAATCGCGCCGACTCATAACACCTATGATGGGTGTTGCTGTAGATGGGCACATATGTTCGACAATTGACCCATATTTTACAGACTGACGGAATAATGACGCAAATATTATGAACCATATTTTCCATACTAATGAGAAGGAGATATTGAACTAGCTTAAGTAGGAAGATACTTTCGTGGTAGAATCGTGGCTTTCAAGATGTTCTCGATTACATACGGTCTCTTGGCTTTAATATCTACATGCCATCTTTTCTGTTAAGAAACGAAAATAAAAATACACAACATCTGAAGTAAATCGTAATACCTTCATAACGAATATCCGCTGAATCATAGAAAGCGTAAATGGAAGTTTGAAATAGTTTAAGTATTTTGATTATGTCATACCGAACTCATCTCTGCCTTATGTGCACGACTATCTTCAAATTGTTTGTGGGATTCTGAATGCTTTTCATTCATCATTAAAATTATGATACTGCCAATGATGTTGAGGTTGTTCGAATAATGTTCGAAGAAGAGCGTAAAAAAATGTTCTTGAAACAAAGCTCAATAATAAAAAATTTCACAAGACGAAAAAATGGGAGGGAATAGAGGGTGCTGAAGCAGCGACTGATGTTTCTATCATCTCGCAGACGCAATTAGAAGAACTTACGCTTGGTATATTTTAACTAAAACAAGCTAAAAGCTGCACTAATAGACATATAAATGACGATGGCTTTTACGAAATTATGATGTTAACACAAACACATGGATATTTAACGCAAAAATTCAATCAAGACATTCCAATAGAAAGATATACAATGCTATTATTCAATACAATAACTGCACCGTTATAGAATGGTGTTGTCAATGTTCTTGTAGAAATGTAACGATCAGTATCTGTAACCATGTGGCATTAATTCCCAAGTATTTAGGTTTGGCACGCTATGATACATAAAAAATGAAGCAATTGTCAACCAATTACACTGACTTTTTTAAAGACGCATCAAACCGTGCTTTTGAATGACGAAGACGACGATGGCGATGATAATAATGATGGTGATCATGATGATGATGACGAGACAGGGAGTCAAAGATCACATATGGTATGAAAATAACGGAAAACTGAGATTTTTGGAATTTCTGATCTTTACCCATCGATTTTTGGCTTTGAAACATTACAAATTGATAGGACATGAAAAATTACGTATAAAAAAATTGACATTGCTTTTAAACTTTTTCATAAAGAGATAAGGATCCAAAGATTACATATGACATGAAAATAAGCGAATTTGGGTTCCTTTATCTCAAAGTATTAGACAAAATCAGTGTACGCAAGTAGTTTTCTGTTCATTTTCAGATAGAACATATAGTTTTACATATGTAGTATAAATTTTTCACAGATGCTAAGGATCAAATGGTCTATTGGGAGGCTAAAAATCAAGTTTTTAGCCGTAATGGGTCATCTCGAAATGTTAACATTTTTGGACTAACAAAACATTTATAGGCTTTGTAATATTAATATTCATAATCAGCATACTCGACTCTACCAGTAAGTATACAATTTATTTGAACTTAAAACACTTTTTTTTTTTAACTATTTCAAAATTGACCCATGAAAGACGATCAGAATGCATACCTAGCTTCATTTCAATAGAAATAAAAACTTGATTTCATTGGGGGCGGGAAAATGGCCTTATCTGCCCTAGTTCTTTAAAAACATTGGGTTTGAATCATGATTTTATATTGTTTCCGAATAGAGATTCAACATTTCTCTAAGACTTCTGGTTTAGGATTTATGAGTCAATTTTTTAATGGTACGATAATTGACACTTTTTTTTGCAGCACACGTTATATTACTGATTTTTTTGCATAGAATTAAATGTGGGATGATTCTCCACAAAATGATATAAAAATCAGTGATTTCAGAATCAATCATTTAGCAGTGGCCGAGCTCACTTCAAAAATTTGTTTTCCGTATGAATCGAGAAAATTGCCTAAATAGACACAGTGTGCCAGATCAAAATACCCACTGTTGACAAATGACTTACTATAAACTAATATTCACACCAGAATTAAAGAGGGATGCATGTAATCTCAATAACTCGATAACAGTAACAACTAGCGATTTGTAGTTTTCAGCAATCGATAAAGGAGAATTTTGAATATCTTTCTGTCTGCTACTATATAAGACAATATTATTTAAAAGTTTATTATTTTCGAAAAACATTCTAAAAAATTGTATGAAAACCATATTCTGTTGTGATGCAATTTTGATCTTGACATGTGCTTTAGGGAGGAAGACACAATTCAGGTGATTAGCACCTCACGTGTCAATGTTAAGCAAACGAAATCGTGTATTTATTCGGTGAAATTACATGGAACTGTGTTGATTTTTAGCAAGCTTTCTGACTTTTTATCGAAATTGTTTTGAAAGCGCTATACGATTTTCATGTATATTTTTGGAATGTTTGCAAAGATAATGGATTTCAAAATAATTTTGTCTTATGTAGTACCAGACAAAAAGCTGTTCGAAGCTCTTCTGTTTCGATCGGTGAAAATAGCAGGTCACCAGCTTCCGCTCTTGTCAACTTATTGAGGTTACATCTATTCCAGCTTTGTTGTGACGCGGACACTAATTATTAATATCCCATTCTACAGAGATATGTTTGTTCGTTCATTCGCTGTACTTAAAATAATTTTCGTTTTTAGTTTGAGTAAGTATTGGCATACTGAAGCTCGTCCAAACTGAATTTACAGGTCTCAAAAACATCTGCTCATAAGTCTTAAACCAGAAGTTCTACAAACATTTGTGAAGCTTTTCTAGAAAGAACACAAAATTTTGATTCTTATCCAATGTTTTCAAAGATGACTGTCAGGATTTGATTACAGAACGGGATATACGCAGGATTGAAAGAAAGATATTCACTATCTAATAGTGTATGCATTATAAAGTTATATCTATTCACATGTCAACAATACTAGACACCTGCATCGAAGCCATTTTTAGGAGTCGACTGAGCTCTCTAAACGGCCTATCAGTAAATTAGATTGAATACTACAGGATTTTTTGAATCGTGAATTTTATTCTTTGATATTCATTGTACAAACTGATGTGTTTTGAATGCTCGATTCACATATCTTCTCTGGACTTTACAAATGTGAGGAAAAGTCAGTGTCAAGGTTGACTTCAACTTCTCCTCATGGGCGTAAGCCTTGAAGAGACACCAACTAAATTCCGAAAACATGGCAGTTTGTACAATGAATACCAAAGAATAAAACTTACAATTTAAAAAGCCTATTGTATTAAATCTTATTTACTAGTAGTAATACATTTGGTTAACTCCGACGTGACTTCGATGCAGGTCTCTCAACGATATGTATTAGAACTTGATAATGCATATACTATTAGATCAAGTCTTTCTCTAGAAGCCTATACATATCCCTTTGTGCAGTCAAAACTTATTGAGAAAAGTTATAATTGCCTTTCTGTAGACCCCAATGAGCAAATATTTCATCAAATTACTTTTGGTAATCCGTTAAAGTAAGAAAGAAAAAAAAAAATCTTTTTATGTAAAACTTACAAACGCTAAACGATTCGACATAGACACGAGACCAAGTGCCAATTCGAAATTGTGGAAAGAGAACAAATGTTTTTTTCGGTGTAGGTTTCGTACGTGCATTTGTATAATTCCATGTACTAAAAACACAAAACAATATTGATTTAATAAATCTTTAAAAAAAAACAAACACCATACCTAACAAATCCCCAACGATCTGATGCAAATAAAATCGATTGTCGATAAAGTGCAATATATTGTGGTACAAATTTAAAATGTAAAGACCAAAGAAGTTTTTTATTTGGAATATTATCTAATGTTGTCAGTGGAGATGTACTATTTGATTCTTGAACTTCTTGATTATTACTATTTTCATGTATTGTTTGTTCACTTTCATCTGAATTTATACTTTCATTATCATTTATATCATTTTCTATTTCAATATGATATTCATTATTATCATCATCAATGATAGTTTTAAGATGTTCAATAGATGTTTGCATAGATATTGTACCGAGTATAGATGAATCAAAATTTGATATTGAATAAGTTGGACATTTTTGTGAATATTCATCAATTTGTTTTATTTGTTGACGTAATTTAATTTTAAAATCTTTAATTTCTCGAAAAAAATGTTCAACTTTGATTGGATCGGGATCTTTAGAACTGAAAATATAAATGTCATTGAAAGAACTTGCTTTCTTCTTTTTTTTTTTAAACAAACTTAAGAAATATTTGAATATGTTGATCAATTGATTGATATTGTGTTGTTATTTCTTGACGAATAATATTATATATCTCCGAATATTGATTCATTTTATTTTCATAGATTTTTTGCCATTTTTCAATTGTTTCAAAAAGAAAATTTGAACGTTTTCCAACACGAGATTTTAACTCATGCGTATAAGATTTAAGATCAAATTGTTGTTCATCAAATAACACTACAAAATAAATCTTTTAAATAATAGGAAAATAAAAGAAAAAAACATTTTACTCGATTTTTCATAAATCATATTCCATGTATCTTTACATTTTATCCAATCTTGCTGAACATGATTATTTACAACTAATTGATGTTGAGAAATACATTCAAAACAAATTACTTGTTCACATTCAGGACAAACAACTTAAAAGAAAGACGAAAATATGAATATATTTTTTTTTTGTGATATTATGTTATGGAGTTTATTTATTCTAAGTACCAAGTTCTTTTCGAAGTGTACATTCAGCACATTTTGCAATAAGAAATGGTGCTGGACTTCGTTCAAGAATTTGTTCAAGTGTAAATGCTAATAATGGTGTTGATTGAATAGTAGTTTTACGTCGATGTTCCGTAACCAATGACATAACAAATGCATCAACAATTAAACTCATTTCAAAATGTGAAAATGATTCAAATTGATGAATACGTCTGAAGAAAGAAAAAAACAAATAATTAGCTAATGATATTTTTGATATTTATGTATAATCATTTTGTTAGTAGAAATTATTATGAATACTTTAAATGAAAATATTTTTTGAGAATGAGGTTAAAGTCAAAGATTTCTGAATTTTAGATATTATTTCGTCAACAAAAACCGACTGCACTAATGATGAAATATAGAGCAATAGAAGAGAATAAATTTATTTTATGTCTTCTATCGTAAAGTATATTGTTTTTGATAAGTAGAATTTAGATCTTTTATTTAGACATGTTTTCGAGTAACTCTTTCTTGTTTTTACTTCAAATTATTGTCATAAAAAAAACCTAAATTAGTTTTATATTCTTCAGCTTTTTAGATTGATTAAAAGATTCTGTTCTAAAACCGAATATAGATGATGTTTGCATTTATTTCATTCGCATACAAAAAATATAATTAGATTTTATTATTGCAAAGAAAACTCTCAAATAAAAAAATGTTATATTTCTTTCATTCTCTTTTGATAGTTGCACTCCTAACTAATTGAATATTAACAAGACTCACTTGCATCTCGAACAAACAATTCTATTCGATGTTTTATCAAATTGAGATACAATACATTTATAACAAAATGAATGACCACATCGTAATTGTCTTGCATCCTTTTATATCAAAAAAATATTATAAAAATATAATTAATTAAATAAAATTATTCTTACATTAAATAATGATTGACAAACTGTACATAAAAGAATATTTCGTGATATTGACATATTTCATTGAATTCTACAAGAAAGATTTTAATATCAATGTTGAATTAGCTAAAATGAAATATATCCTAGATATATAATCATCATGTTTATTAATAACCAGTAGAAAAAACAAACGAAAATGAACATAAAATGAAAAAAACGAAAAGCATAAACGAAAATTAAGCTAATAGTTTGTTTTTAATCTTCTTTCATCCCTTACTCATATCACAACAAATAACCAAATAAAGTGGTGAAATTAACCAAAAAAAAAAAAAAAGAAGAAAAAATGAAAGAACGAATAAAGTTTATGTACAAGATATCTTTTTGAATGCGAGTGAAAAAACAAAAAGTCATGTTTTGTCTTGACTAGAGACAAATATAATCATGAACAAGGAAAGAAAAAACTATAAAGAACATCATCAGTATAAACAAAACAAACTTGCATTCTCACTAATAATCACAGTAGTTTATCATCTTTTTTTTTTGTAGCAAAAAAATATACAACAAAAGATGATATTTCGCTTCTTTTTCTTTTTTGGTTAACACAGACACAAGATAAATCACATTATTCATGGTTTTTTTTGTTTCTGATAACCTACACTGGTCTTTTGATATAATTATTCATTATTTTTTAATATAAGATTGAATAACACCACTATCTTTTGTTTGACGAATACCCAAAATCACTTCATTATTTGGTCCAATTATCATACCAAATACTGAGTTAAGTTGAATTTGACTTATAATTTGTTTTGTTGAACGATTAACTTCATAAACAATATGTTGACGATTTGCAGTATCATGATCATCACGTTCATCCACTTTAAATATAAGACTATTATTATCTTTTCGAATAGCTATAAAGAAAATAAATATATTATTTTATTAATTATATTCTTTTTATATGTTTATTACACGAGTGAATTTATGAAATTGTTAATACATTTTGAAATATAACTGTACAGCATAAACTTTGTTTTTGTATCCTTCACCCTGACTGAGAAAAATTTTCTAATCTTTATTTAATCCTACTCTGCAGAACTTCTACCCTTACCCTACCCTTGGAAAATCTTTATCCTTGCGCTAGAGCTTGTTGAGTCCAAAATTTTCAGATCCGGATTCGATTAACAGAAAAATTTCAGATTCGGACCCGATCGAGTCTGGAACCAGCCAGACGAGCTCTATCTTATCCTATTCTGGAATAACCTCTACCTTTACCTTGAAGGGTAGGATAACCGTGCACATCTCTCTTTAGAAAGTTTTTCTGTCAACTCTAATCTTCCGATAGCTAACAATGATATGTAATCAGAAGAAACAGATTCTTTTCTGAAATTGAACTCATTATTAAAAGAACAAATCAATTTTGACATAGGATTATTCTGCGGTCAGCTAATTAAGATAGTGTAAAATAAAGAGCGAGATGGTGTTTTGTTTTTTTCTTTTGCTTCGAACTTTGAAGTTCACCAGATTGCGTTACCAATATAGAATTTAGTAATATTCTCTTGACAAACATCGATCGTTTTCCGACAGTGTCCTACTTATTTAAAAGATTAGAATGGTTTTAGCTGTTGGATGAGCATAAATAAATTAAAAAAAGAAACAAACTCTACAAAATAACATTTTCATACCAATAATTCCCCAACTTTCAAATTTATCCATAAAATGTTCACATTTAAAATCATCAAATTTTTCTGTTGTTTTTTTATCATATAAATGAACAGTACAGTCATTTCGTTCATAAAATCCTAAGATATCATCATTTTGTACCATTTTAGAAGCTTGATAACTTGTATTAAATTGTGTAAAATCACGTCGAGTTTTCATACATGTTTCAATTTCATTTGAATTATTTGGTAATGTATGATAATAAATTGTACAACGCATACGATCAAGACAATAGAGACGATTTGCATTTTGATCACATAATATATGATGTACTGGAATGCTTTGATGAATACCATTTTGTAAAACAGATTTACATTCATGATTAAAAAAATACATTGTACCAGTCATTGTATCTTGTTTTTTTCGAGCATAAATAATAAGAAAACGTGGTGAAACAGCAGCAGATTCAATCAATTCATCAGTACCATTTGTAAATAATGAATATGATTCAAATGGTTTTGTTGGTTTTGGTGGAATACTACATACAGATACTTTACCATATTTATCAAGAATAAAAATTTTTGGTGTTGGATATGGTGTCATACATAAAAAGTTAGGTACTTAAAAAAAGAAATATATATATATATATATACAAATAAAAATTTAGATATATATACAGAGTGGCCCATAAATACCTAGACAAAAAAGCACTCAATATCTCCAGCCTGTTTTTTTTCATGGTTATACAGGACTCTTCAAAGTTTTGATTAGAGTCAAATGTGCTCATTGAACCGTGTCCAAAGAAAAGAAGATTGTTCGATAATAACTTTCATGTTCGATGTGAGCAAGTAAATTTAATTCGATCCTTTGTATTCAGAATTTTCTTCTCTTCAAAATGATGTTTAAAAGGCGAGGATACAACGATCTATGTCAGAGAAAAATGTTACATATTCTTCGTGATCAGTTCTAGTCACGACGCATGTGTCGGAATTTTCTCTGTCATATATCCTCGAGTATTATATACCATTTTGAAGAGAAAAAAGTTCTGAATACAAAAGGTCAAATAGAATTATTTTTTTCTCACACCTAACATGGAGATTATTATCGAACAGTCTTTTCTCTCTTTGGTCACAACAAACCCTAGTTATAACGTATGATGGCTCTTCTTACTAAAAGTTCTATAACTGTCAATAGGATGAATCCTAAGGTCTAGCCAATCTATCATTATGTAAAATATCCGCATTAAAAGCTTATATAATGATCAATTCGTCGAGGCATAAGCTTGTTTCTTTCTTGAATTATATGACTCACATTGTGAAAGTTTGCCATAGATCATAATCTCTTTTCAACTCAAATGAACAAAGCCAGACTGATCTATATTTCTAAGGTAGTATATACATTAAAAACTTCACAAGTCTCGGTCTCCGAATGGCTGAAATCTGAGAGTACGATACTTTTGGTCAATAGAATACTTCTTCATTACAATTAATAATGCTAGCGCTAATAATATTAATTTGACAGGTTCGTTACGAATAAAAAACTTTGATAAATCCTCTATCATCAAGAAAAAAAATTAGCCTGATTGATCAAAGTAGACTGAAGATAGTGAATTTATTCATCATCTAGATATTTATAGACGCTCCTGTATAATAATATATCATTTATGTACCTGCTGTGTGTTCGATTTTCCATTGCATGGTAAATGAACCTGTTGAGGGCGTTTGATATTTTGTTTTTGGTAATGATCGTTTAGAATTTTTATCAATTCCATCAATATTTTGAATTCCATCAGATGTTGATAATGGAATTGATGATGCAGCATTAATTACTTTACTATAAGGCGCATTAAATTGTTGATGAATTTGAGCTGCCATACGACGAAATTCATCAAATACATCGATTGTACCATTTTGATATGCACCTGACATTAATGGTTTAATATTAGTTATATCATTTGCTGTTGTTGTTGTTGTAACATGATTATTTGATGATGTACTAGAAGCTATTGGTGGTGGCGGTGGCGGTGGTGGTGAAGAGATTCTTGTTAATGTTTTAGGTATGATTGTTATTGAAGGTTTTGAAGGATAATCTAATAAACCATTTTGTTTTGGTAAAGATTGATTGTTTAATAAAGATGGTATATTTCGATTAGGAATACCATTCATCATATGAGAATTAAAATGAAGTTCACCAAGTAATTTTTGAATTGGTACTCGTTCATATCGACTAATTGTTGGAATCTAAAATAAAGAAGAAAAACAAAAGTTAAGATTTTGAGGAAGTTTTCTTTTTTTTAATGTTTATTTACTTGTAAAATATGTGTTTCAATTAAATTATGGCGTTTATTCATTCGATTTTGAAGTTCATGAATATCCCGTAAAAAATCATCTCGAGTACGTGAACCAATATCTTCTCCACTATATAATAAGACAAAAATAGTTTTAGATAAATTCAATAAATATCATACTTCTGAGCACTTTCTAAATGATTTTGCATTTGCCGAAATTCATTAGCAAGATCATTATGTTTAATACTTAATAAATGAAAGAATTATTTTAAGACAACCATATTAATTGTATTAATACCTATTGATTGCTTGTTCTTTTTCAATATATTCATTAATATGACTAATTAAAGAATCACGTTGATCAAAAACATTTTGAATAGCATCTCGTGAACGTTGTTCAACAGCAACTCCTATAGCGGCGAGATCACTTTCAATTTGAATTCGATCACGATTATATAGATCTATTCATATTCAATGGAAAAAAGAAGTAACAACTATTAAATAATCAATATTATTAGGGGTACATCAATTCCTGAATCAAAGTTTCAAATATGAAGTTTTTTTAGTATTCACAATTCATTAGCTTGTCAATTTTTTTATAACAATTTCGTTCGGTTTTGATTGCTCTATCCGAAGCTATCATTCGATTTCATTGCATCTAAAAAAACAAGGTTCAAAATTGGTCGAGAAGACCTAATTCAAAATTATCAATTTTTCCGCGCTCTGGAAACATTGTAAAATGAAAGTACGTCAGCAGCATACAACTACTTTGATGTCGATTCATTAAGATCTCGTCCTTTTTGCAAACAAAAATTTTTCGAAATATCAGGACTCGTGGTAGTCTCCTTCAAAAGAATAGACAATGAAGTTTATATAAAGAATAATATTTCAAGAATATTTTTCAATATCTTATTAATCAAAACAAGTGTAATATTTTTAAAAAAAATTAAATTTGCTTTAGCGTTCTTTTGTAATGGCCAAGTTTAAATGACATTAAATCTCGTATAAAAACTAGAAACAGTAGAAAATCTTTCATCCATAGTCAATGTGATTTGCTATTATGTTCTATTTTTCATCTATATTGCTTTTTTCTATTAACTAAAGGCGCATGAAGAGGTCTCATGAAGTAAACTAAGAAATCGTGAACAGAATTCTGCTATTGTTAATGCGAACTTTAACGCATTGCATCGGTAGTGACTAACTTTGGTTCACTTAATGGAACCGTATGAACAACAGAACACAATATTGAATCATATTGACTACGAATGATTGATTTTCTACTATTTCTCGTTTTCATACGAGGTTTTATGTTATTCTAACTTGGCCATTACAAGAGAACGGTTAAACAAATCTGAGTCTTTGAAGCATATCATACATGTTTTGATTAATAAGATATTGAAAAATATTCTTGAAATATTATACGTTATCTAAACTTCATTTTCTATTCTTTTCAAAGAGATCCCAACAAATTCTGATATTTCGAAAAAATTTTTGTTCACAAAAAGGACAAGTTTCTAATGAACTGACATCAAAGTAGTTGTATATTGCTGACGTACTTTCATTTTACAATGTTTCCAGTGCCCAAAAAAAATTGCTGGTTTTTGATCGAGTCCTTTCCACAAATTCTGAACCTCAGTTTGTAAATGCAATGAAATCTAATGATAGCTTTAGATAGAATAATCAAAACTGAGCGAAGTTGTTATAAAAGGATTGACAGAACAATGAATTGTGAATACTAAAAAAAACTCATCTTTGAAACTACGGTTGAGAAATTTATGCATCCTTAAATATAATTAAAAAATAAAAAATTATTTACTTAATTTTTGAAGTAAAATATTATATTTATTTTTACATTCATGCCATTTATTTATTAATTCTTGAGTATCAATTTTAGTAGTTGTTCGATGTTCTTCAGCACATTTAAGGCATACAAAATGATCACAATGTTCACAAACCTAATAAATATTTATTATTAAAAAGAAAAATTAAACAATTCAAATTTTTATTAACTTACAATTACTTGACATTTATTTCCACAACTATGACAACGAGCAATAACTGCGTCAGAAACAGATGATGATGATGATGATGATGGTGGTGGTGGTGGTGTAACTATTGTATTAAGTAAAGAAGGTAGAACTGTATTATTCGATGTAGATTGTTGTTGTTGTTGTTTTGTAATTTTTGGTACACCATCCATCACAGTAGGTTTGGTTGGCATAAGTGGCATTGGAGATGGCGCTTTAGTAATAACAAAAGGCTCCGATAGTGGTGGATGTGGTGGAGCAGATATTGGTGAAGTTTCAGGTGGAGCACCTGGTGGAGCTGTTGGTAAATTTGCAACTGCTTTTTTTACTTCCTTATTAGCTGATTTTTCTGCACCAGATGCTTTTTCAACTGGCTACATATATATATACAAATAACATTGATAAATGATTTCTTGTTATTTTTTTTTGTCTTACCATTGTTGATGCAAAACTAAGTTCACGTGTTGTTGTCTTTTTTCCAAAACCAGAATGAGCAATTTGTTGTAGAGACTTTTTAAATGTATTTTTTGATTTAAACGCATGCGTTTCGTAACATACAGGACAAGAAAGAGTGTTATTTTCTTTATTAAATAAATCCAGGCAACATTTATGACAGACAATATGACCACTTGATAAGAACAGAAAAAAAAAATAAAAGAAAAAAAAAGAAGGTTATCAAAAGTTTTTCAAACTCAATATTACCATGGAATTTTACGTGGTTCATTGCCATAGATATTATCACTAGATGACAAAAAAAAAATCAAATGAATATATTAATATAATTAGTAATTTTTACCAGTTTGGACAATTTTCGGGATTTGACATTGTGTTTAAAAATGAAATTAAATAAATATATGCATCTAAAAAAAAAACGTGATCGCTTTATATAAAAACAAAAAGAATCATGCGCATGCGTTTGTTCATTCTTCTTGGATAAAAAGAAAAGAAAAAAAAAGTGGTACACTATTGTGTAGTCAAGAGTAATAGAAAAATATATGTTGAAAATAAGAAATTGTTCCGGAATTGAAACAAATGTAGCATTTTAAAATATTTTATTTTTGTAATCATATTGGTTTTCTTAAAAAATAAAAAAAGAAAGATTTAATAACCAATTTGATTAATTAAAGAAATAAAGTTATTGGAATACCTTAATAATCAAAAGTAAATATTTAAATATAACATTCAATTAATCCATTTTGTTGATGTCTTTTACAACCAAGTAAAATTTCTTGATTAGGTCCAATAGCAAGGCCATACACAGATGTTCGTTCAATTTGTGATATAGGTATACCTTTGGGATCAAGTTCAAGCACAAGATGATTTATTGAAGGTGGTCGACTATTCGGAGGTAAATCTTCATCCAATTTAAGTACCATTGAATTATCATCACGAAGCTAAATAAACATAACAAAAAGAATTATTTTATATTCGAATTAATTAAACTTACTAGAACATTCCATAAACGAAATATTCCTTTTGTACGTAATAAATTTTCAACTTCATCTATTTGTTTTTTTGTTTGTTTATCAAATATATGTGCACATTGAGAATTACGTTCAACAATAGCAATAGATGTTTGATTTTGGGCTATTCTATAAAAATTTTTATTATTCTTTTTTTTTTAATTAAATTTATTCATAGTTTTGAAAAGTTACCGTATTGGTTCAAAATTCCGATTAAATTTAATAAATTCTTCACGATGTTCTATGTAAGTTGGAATTTGTTGAACATTCATTGGTAATTGATTATAATAAACTATAAAAATTAGCAAAAGATATCAGAATAATTTTGTTTTAAGTATATCTCTATCATAAAAGTATTTTTTTGTCGAACAGTTTGTATCAAAAGTGCGATCAATGTCTATAGTATATCCACAGAAAACGTGATTCCTAATGAGGAAAGTCCTCCAATTGTTCAATCGTTTCTGAGTCGAAGCTATGTATACTATATAGATTTAAATAAGCTATGAATACCTTGAAAAGATTTCGCGTCCTTAGCTTATTGCTGCGAAGATACTGAACTTTTCCGTTATTTTTTAACTGAAAGTCATGGGAACAGAAAAATGATTTCAAGTTTTGACTTGAAACATTGCATAGAGAGCGAGAATAGTTTATTGTGAAAGTTTCAAGTCGAAATTTGAAAATGATTTTTCCTGGTGTTCCTGAGGAGGATCACAACATTTATTTGAATAAATATTGTAAAAGTGCAGTATCCATGTAGCAATCAACTAAGGGCACGAACTCTTTTCAAAGCGTTCATAATTCATTTAGATCTACATAATACATATAGTCTCGACTCAAAAGCGATTGAACAGTTGAAGAGCTTTGCCCGAGTATGTTAAGTCATTGTGAAATTGGACTTTTAACAGAGCCCGAAACGAATCGGAGTTTTCGGGCTCGAGTTTCAGTTTGACTTTAGCTTCAAAAAATCAGTTCAGGTTCGATTCGGTTCGACTTCATTTTCAGAAACTTGGTTCGAATTCGGTTCTGTTCAGTTCAAATCGTATTTACTCGAAAAACCGTATAATTATGCTAAAAAAATGAAATAAAACCGTAACTTCTAGTGATCCCACTGCCTATCAGGTGATGTTTTTGTTCTGAAAGAATAAGACGTGTTAGTTATCCTAGCATAGTATTTATTCTGCTCTTTTCACTCATACGGATTCAATCTTTTTAAACATTTTTGAAGAACAAAAAATCAATCAGAAGATTGCTCCAAAAACTTTGTCCAACCAAAATTGACTACTTCAACTTGTTATGAGTCCAGTTCCGCTATGACTTGACACTGATGGAGGAAATTTTCCGTAGATATAATATGATTATTCATTGCACTTTTGACACAAACTACCAGTCAAAAGACAGTTTTGTATAACTGAATTATACTTAAAACAAAATCGTCTAAAAAATCTCGTTCAGCATTGTATATGAATAAAGATATTAATTTCAATAAACTTTTTTCGAGAATGGATCATACCTGCATGTTGATGGCGATCAATACCCCATAAACATTTAAAACTAACATCGGCTGAAAGTTGTCGAACAGGAAAATTTTGTAAACATGTGTCGGCTTGTTTTAAACCACGATGATCAAAAAAATATATTGAACTTGTATCAGCTTGGTCATTTAAATCTAGGTTGAGAAAGAGAGAGAGAGAGAAAAAAAAAATTTCTTTTTTTTTTGCTTCAAATTGAAGTCTTAATTTCAACATACGAGCTGCAACTACAATAAATGGTGTATAAACAGTAAATGTTTCAATAATTTGTGGTTGTTGACTAGTCGTATTTCCAGGAAAAAGTTCAAATTGTCGTAAATGACGAGGACTAGTTTTCGGTTCATTACTATCAAGTTGATATAAATCAATAGAACCAAATTTATCACAAGCAAAAAGAAGATGATTTTTCTTTGAAAGTACACATAGAAAATGAGGTACACCTGCTGCATCTATTGTCCATTGTTTTTGTCTTTGCATTACAGACATTGATGTTGTTTTCTCTGATTCAGTTTTCGATTCCTCTTGGAATCCATTAATAATCTCAGTAGGAATATGCCCATTTATTGTTGAATTTAAAATTGAACTATCAATAGTTGATGATCTAGTCAATGTATGATTTGACATTGGTGTAGAATTCCATTGTAATTCACCGAATATATCAGATATACTTATCGGTTTCCCAGGGGATAAACCAGGGTACTATAAAGAAATAAAATAGGCTTGTCTATGCATCTTCTACTCAAGCCAATGATTTCGAAGTCCGAATCCGTGAATTTTTAGCCGAAAAAATGGTCGAAACTTATAAGCAGGGATTCGATGATCAGATCCAATGACCAAATTTTTCTAGTTCCAAACAGAGTCAGCTACCAGACTCCTGCTTCCAAGTTCCTTCCATTTTTTTTCAGCTGGAAATGACTTGTATTTCTTAACCTAGCTAATTTTACCCTTAGTGGATAGTTCCAAAAAATCAAATGACAGAATTTCAATCTAAAATTTTGCCTATAGATAACTCTAACAACACTTAGAGTATTCCGAAAGTTTCATCGGAAAAGAATGGTCTTCCGTCAAGATATTGAATTTCTAAAAATAGTCCTTTGCTGCAAATGTCGAGTTTACTTGACAATTCAATAACTCCATGAAGGAACATTTTTTTTCGACGAAACTTTCAGAATATTCTAATAGTCATTAAACTTATCTATAGACAAAATTTTGGATCAAAGCTTCGTTACTCAGTCTTCCTGAGAGTGCCTAAAATGGGTCGAAAATCTAGTAAATCGATCATAACTCGGTGTTAAAGGTCAGTGAGAGCGAACTCTTTTAGACTTTTTCTAGTCTCACTGAGACCTGCCTGTGGATCTAATATTAACTCATCCGGCGAATGTCATTTCGAGTAGTTCCCTTATAAGTTTTTCAAATAGTTCTAAGCAAAGAATATAATTATGAATAACATACTTTAGGTGAATTTGTCTGTATCTGTTTTTCTCGACTGTACATCAATGTATTGAAATGTTCGATTTCCAAAAGAAAATCTTCGGTATTATATGAAGCATTAGGATCTCTATACATATATATATACTAAGTAATATTTTGAATATCTTCTTACTCAAATATAGTATTAAGTCGTTGATTAATCGAATCAAATAATTGTTGTAGATCTCTATGTTTAACGCTAAGAAAATATAATTTTGTTGTTTTTATTGTTTTTTCAAAATATTATTACTTAATAAATTTATTATTTAAACTCACTTAGATGAATTTAATTGAATATACTCTTCTATTTTATTTAATAAATTATTTTTCTCATGCTCAATTAAATTAACTAAATCCATAGATCGTTGATTAATTAATAAACGTATTCGATCGATTTCATTCTCAATATTTACCATATCTTTAGCATAGATGTCTAGTTATATAAAAAAACAATAATTAATTTCATTTACAACATCATTTTTCGAATTTTTAATTTTCAACCTGATAATCGATATAAATTAAAATATTTTGTTTTACATAAATTCCATTGTTCTTTTAGTATTTCATTAAGTTTTAATTGATGTTTATCAACACATATTTGGCAAATAACTTTATCACAATGTGAACAAACAAATAGTTCTGTTTTTATTGAACATAATGCACATTTAGCAATGATTGATAATGGTTTATGATTTGTTGTCATACTCAAAAATTTATCATCTAAAAATAAGAAGTAAGAACAAAGAAAAATCTTTTATTAATATAAATGAATCAAAGAAAAAACGAAAAAAACAAAAACAAAAATGATAAATAATAAAAATGAAAACAATTTACAACGTAAATTGAAGTCTAATTACATAAATTCATCCGATTCATTACCATCCTATAAAAAAAAAAATAATGTAATAAAATTTCAAAATATATATTATGTATTTATTCTTCTCTTATAAGCAAATAACTAGCAAACATGGTAAAAATTTCCATGAAACATTCGAGTTTATGAAAGCGGAAAATGTGACTGTTTTTTTCGTTCTTTCTTTTCAACAGAATGCAAAAAAAAAGATTTACTCCTGTTTCATATAAACAACCGTAATTTTGACTCTATTTATCGATACGATATTTTCTAATAGGCGATCGGATTTGTCAGGTCATATTGTGTATTACTTGTAAAAGTATAAATAGAGCCCAACAATTCTTATTAAACTATCAAATATGGTTTTAAATTTATGAGAGAAAATAATGCGTGACTTTTCTAGGATTAAAAAAATGAATCATCATATTTAATATTCTAGATAATTGATTAGGTATACAAAGACAACGAACAATTTCTAGGGATGTCCCGAGCGGATAAAGGTCGACGGTTGCTTTCTTCCGCAATCTTGAAAAATTTTCGTTTTTCCCAGCGAAACTCAACGATCTTCTTCGTTTTCTTTGCTCACAAATCTTCGCAATAAGGATCGACTTCATTAAATATCGTGAACCTTACCTTCTCAGTAGTCGCTTCCTCTCCTCCTGGCCTGGTGATCTCGAGACACTCGTGACAAATTCAATGAAATGAGTATGATTAAGGAATTTGGTGCGCATACATGAGTATAATGAAACACATACATTATATCATTTTGAATATATTTTAGTGTCAGCATAAAATGCTTTTTCAGTTGTTGTATAAAAAGTGACCAAGGAAGAAAGAGGGAAGACTTCGAGCTTGAAATCTTCTGAATTCTTTAGAGAAATTCTAAAGTCTCGAAGTCTGATGTTTTTTTCACCATAGTAACTAAACAACTTTGCCAAGATCTATCTGCTCAAATCATAAAAGTTCATCTTCATAAAAAATTACTTATATCTCGATTGTAATAGTCGAACATCGCTACTGCTTACTAAAAAGTTTGGAATATTGATCAAAAGCGAATGATTTTAGTCAGAAGACATTTGCTGGGATTTATTCCAAATAGTATCAATCCATGTTACATTTAATTAGTTGACGAGGGAGCCTCCCCAGGTGCAAAGCACTTTTCGGCCAAGACGATATTCATTTGATCAATACTAGTGATTAATAGAAGAGCCTGGAATATTTTGATTTTTCGAGCCTTCGTTATTGAAATATCGAAGTTTTACTGAGTTTTCCAGTAAAAAGTTGTAGTCCTTATCAGATAACGTGAAAAATCGTATTTCCTTTCTGGAAATGTAAATATATGAACAAAATTTACTTTTACACATAAATATTAACATTAAAACAATACCTTGTTCGTTCGCATCTTATCCGTTTGCATAAGTGATGTATAATTTCTAGACAAAAAAAATAATACAACAGAAAATGATTTTATTTTCTTAATAAAAATGCATTATTTTCCAACTTTAATTCAGCTTGCTCTTGTCGACGTTTTTCTTCTTCTTTATCTCGTTGTTTTTGTTCTCTCATTAAACGTTTTTTCTCTTCTCGTTCTAAATTATCACGTTGTTCTCGTTGACTCTAAATATCAAATAAAATTTCAAATTCATCTTTCTTAAAACAAAAATATCATACCATAAATTCTTCCGTCGAAAATTCAGTTTTTGTTTTATTTAATCGATTAACAATTTCATTTTGTTTTTTGCTTACAACATATTGTTTAACCTAGAGAATATAATTCAAAACATTAATATGGTGTGATCCATAATAAATAGATCATTTTTTTATTTGTAATTTTTGTTTTATATAATCTTCATAATATATATTGACTATCTTACGCGAAAATGTCTTATAAAATGTTCTATAAAAAAAAAACACATGTCTAAGTTTTAGAACAACATGTGTTATATAGTGAAAAAGAAAGACTTAAAAAGCATTGCACTCTGTAAGTAATAGATGGTCTATACAGAAAATGATAGACTCAATAGCTTGTTGGCACCTTTTTTTTTCTAGTTTTATTGCTCAGCTTTAAAATTGCTCTCCAATATAGTACGTGACGAAATTCTAAACAAAATAATATATTAAGGTACGCACACCACAAAGTTTTTATAACTGTTTTTTACACTTTTCTACGCGTGATTGGATATGGCGCATAGAGTTACTACGAAAATTGTAAATTTTTCAAATAACCATAAATGTGATAATATTTTCGTGTTTCGCGACATAAAATTAACTAGAAAAAAGCAATTTTAAAAAATTACTTTTTTTTTCTAGTTAATACTATGTCGCGGACCATGAAAACATATTTATACAGTTGCATAGAACGAAAACATTATAATATTTACGATTCTACAAAAAATTAACAACATTTCTGATGAAATCTGAAATTCGAAGTTTTTTCGAGGTAACTCAATGCACTCTATCGGATCATGCATAAAAACGTGACAAAGAAAATTTATGGAAATTTTGAGAGTTGTGCGCACTTAAGCAAACCATTTTGTGCAAAATTTTGTTATGTACAACAACGAAGAAAAAGTTTAAGGATGAGCGATAAAACTAGAAATAAAAAGGTATTAACAAGATACTGAGTCTATGATTTTCTAGATAGGCCACCTGTACTTACAAATTATAATGCTTTTTAAATCTTTCTTTATCATTATATAACATACGGTGTTCTAAAACTTGGACATTTGTTTTTTGTTTATAGACAATTTCATAATATTTTTTCTGATAAGATAGTCAATATATATTATGGAGATTATATAAGATAAAATTACGAATAAAAAATAATGTATTTATTTTAATCTACAAAATAATTTTTGAGACAATCACAATGATCTTACATTTTTATCAACATGAAATCCAACTTGACCAACATCCATATCATTTGTTTGTCGAAGATTATCAACAGGTGTATAAACAATATCAACTTTGTTTAATTTACATCCTTCAATACTATTAGCTTTAACTAATTGACAACAATCTTCTAGAACAAGTGCAGGTAAATTATCAATAGTTTCACCCTAAATAACCAAAAATATGATCTTTTTTAAACATTATAACTCTTGATAATTACCTTTTGAAGTCTTAAATAAACATGAGCCGATGATAATTTACTAACATGAAACCTTAAATTATCAGAATTTTCCAGATCAATAAAATAAAATCATACTAATCTACGAACCATACATCTTCTGGCCAACAATATTTCAATAATTCATTATCTAATAAGAAATAATTTTATATTAATCGATAAAATAATAAATTTTATAATTTACTTTCATATTTATCTCGACCCATATAAATTGTATATGGTGGATCGACAACTATATAAGAAAGGAAGTAAAAATTATTATAAATCTACTGGGAAATATTTTACCATTGCTTGTAAAAAAGAAAACCATTTTCGATATGTATAAACAAAAGTAAATCAATAAAGATCTAAAGAAGAAATAAAATCATTCTTCTAAATTTTTCAATAAAAGAATTTTATTTCTTACCGATTGTTTCTTTATTTCGTACCCAAAGAATCTTCGCGTTGTATCGAACGATTCGAATTCGATATCTCAAATTCTTTACCAATCAAAAGGTTTATACTCGTGCATAAAGATTTTGGTGTCGCTCGTGTGAATTTTCAAAACCATATAATTTTCAAACTCTAATACAGATGGCGCTATTTCTCATCGTTACATGAAAATTTAATTTAAAAAAAAACTTAAGAAAAAATTAAATTTAGAATAATAAAATATTCTAGTAAACTATATATCTCTCGTTTTTGTTTGATATTGATATTATCTTTTTTCAATTGAAATCATATATTGGGTATTTTCTTTCTACAGAATAGTCTAGACATGCAACCGAGATTGACAGTTTGTTTAGTCTATAAATCAAATGAACGAAGATAATGAATACTACATAAAGAATGATTCTCTCAGTATTTTTTTTGTGAATGTATTGCTCAATTTTTGAAGCTTTAACTTAAACATTGTTTCAAAAGATAGTCAGTGATAGTCTTTACGAAATCTAATGAAAATTGATGTACGAAAAAATTAACTGAAAAACTCTATTCGATCAACAGTGCTATGCTCGGAAAAGAAGAACCACTTTTCACACTCAATTTTTTTTTACAAGATTAATAATTTCCTTTTCCATGACTATTCTACGGCAAATATCCTTTGGTTTCATGTATACTCTTTTGAATGAAGCACGAAAAAGATCTTTACAGAATTTTATGAGGTTTCAAGTAACCAATCTTCTTAAAAATCAAGTTGAAAGCGTTGATAATTCTTCATAGTCGAACTACTACTTATTACAGAAAAGAATCTTTACAATAGTTCACTGAGATATAATTCATAGAACAATATTTTCTTTCAATTGGGTAATAAATTTGAATTCGTCTTAATTCTATACTTCACTTCAATAAATCAAAATTTTAATAAACGCCTATAGAAATTTTCTAAAACGCAGAGAACCTTTTATGAGCCACAAAATGATGTACACTGTTTTTTCCGTATGTAATCAAAAATCGATCCAAAATTTTAAAACCCAAAACAGTAGCTTGACATTGAAGTTTTTTCGACTATATGATTGTTGATCGAGCGGTTTTTCATCCACTTTTTTGTATAGTCATTTGTATCGAAGTTTGTTGAGAATTTCACCAGTTATCTTTTGAAAAAAAATGTGCAAGTCAAAGCTTTAAAAATTGAGAAAGATATTCATAAAATTACTGACGAGGGAAGTTTATCTCATGAAAAGGTCAATCTTTATGCATTACCCGTTAGAAACATCCAAATTAAAAATCATATACAATAGCTATAGGGTTGTTTTTTGCTGTATTAAACCTTTTCTTACCGATGATACAATGGAAAACATCATAGAGATGTAGGGAATTCAATAAAAATATGAATATAAAACAGACAGGAAAGAGATTCTCAAACATTTTTTTCTCTCTTTTGTTTTTTAAGAACATGTATACTACTTCTTGTCTTCAAAACTCATTATTTAATAATTAATAGCATAAGACGAATTTTTTGCTATCCTGTCAAATATCTTTTGACATGCTTAGTCTGTTTCATCGAATAGAGATCTATTGAAAAATATGAATAGTAAAATACATCTTAATTCATCATGAGCCTTATGTTGCTTGTATTTTATCTCGTACATTAGCATCAAAAGTTAACCCATAATTCTTCGGATTGAAATATTGTTTTCAATTTATTTTGATACATTTCTTCTTCATAATATGTTTTGAGATCGAATAAGTTGATTAAATTTCAAAAGAGAAGTTTAAAAAAAAATAGCGATGCACTGAAATCTAAATGAAATAAATTTGTTTTTCGTTTGTTACTGATCTTTTGACATTTATCACTTGTGCAATTGTTTCAGTTTTTCTTTTTGTATTTTTCGATGGTATTTTATACGAATTAATCAAGATTGCGTGATATGCCATGATCAAATCAATTTGTTACAAATTAAAGAGCTTTGTTTAATAGAAAAATCAAAATACACATTGAGAATAGTTTAGTTTGACACATTGAATATGATTCTATATCAGTTAAATGATTCATGATCATGATTAATTCATCATACTGTCAACAAAACTTTAATAGATATTCAACTGAATCATACATTATTCATATTGAATGACATTTCCATTAATATTTTTATTAGATTATTGTTGCAAATAAATCAACGCTAGTGAAAGTAGAAGAACCAGAACACAATCATATAAAATATGTTTTTAATGTTGCATATATATTATTCATATTTCGTGACAAAATACGCTCTAAAATATATGAGAGTTGTTTTATTTATCCAAAACACCAATTATGGAAGAAAAAATAAATAATATTATCGATTTTGCTATTATAAAACAAAACTTCACACGGGTTTATTACAAAAAACATCAGAGAATAGGATTCAAGGTAAAAACTATTTCATTCTGTATTTTTATGTATGTCTAAAAGCTCTTATTATGTTCTTAAGAGAATGGATATAAGAAATTATAATTATTGTCCTCGAAAATAATTATGATACTCCATTTAGTAAAATCACCATCAAATTTCCTATTATAAAAGAAGTTTCTTTTATCTAGTTCACAATATGAATAACATGTATGTTTAAGTGTTTTTTTTTTCGATGAGTCATTTGAAATTATAGTAATATGAATATTTATTCGAAGTTACTTTCTTCATTTTACTGGACACCCGTCGACGTGATCACACAAGATTTTTGTAGACGTAAGTCTTCTTTCAATACATCCGATCAATGCACGAGAAGCTAAACTATTCAGAGAACTGTATTCCTGATATTTCTCTAACAAACATAAACTATTTTAAAATAAACTGTTTGCAATATTATCAGTTTTAAGCCACAGATTTTTTTAAAATTTCAATACAATTATGCAGGTAATTTACTGTTGAAGTTTTCATATTTTTCACAAATTAATTCACATGAATATTTTTCAACATGAAAATATTACAGAAATAATGTCAATGAAAGTGTCTGTACATAATTCTCATAAAAACAAGTTCTTGTATTAACATATTTTTGCTTATCATTTGTAATTTGTTAGAAATCGATGAATACTCTCATGACTTCTTGTTTACAGTTAGAAGTAGTAATTCGAGTTTTTGTGTGAGAAGTAAAAATAAATTAATATAAGTTAATGTTCTCTTAAGAAGGATTTATTATTAATTAACTTAATAGTAAGCGAGAAAATTGATAATTTTTATTTTAGATTATTATTCTTATTAGTTTATTTTCAACACAATGTCTTCAAGTGATTCAATGGAATCAGCTCAAAAAGCTATTCTAGCTGAAGTAACAAAGCAAGATTTTGCATTAAAACATGTTGAACCGCCAGCTGAATCATTTTCAACAACTCAAGCAAAATTATTACTTGAAGTACAAGGTGGTAAATATGAATTAAATCGTGTTAAAAATCCTCCAAAAGAAGGTTTAACTGAAGCTGAAAAACAAGCTTATTTAGAAGAAAAACAACAAGGAGGAAATTAATATAAAAGTTAATTTCAATGATAAAAATGAACTAAGAATATCATTTTTTTTTTCATTTTGAATTTTCTTATCTCTCGGTTTTCTTTTTATTGTTATCAAAACAAAATTTCATATCACTAAATAAAGTAGTTGTTTAGATTTCTGAAAAATATTCTGTGTTTAAATGAATCATCAGAGTGTGCGTTTGTTTTTAAATGCTTTAATTAAAGGTGTTTTCCTTTCCCCCTCCGGAGTTTTCGGAGAACAGGCCCATCAGAATAATTCGGAACTTTCAGGACAGATCTTTAAGAGTAGAATAAAGTTATGCTAGACTCAAAGTTTTCAAATGCTGCCTTCTATAAGATATCGGTCAAAATGAGCCCGTGTTTCTCTGATGGGATGAGTTTTTTGGTTTCTGTATATTGATTGTCCTTTCAATAAAGAAGTGAAAATATCGGACATACCCTAAGAAATGTTTATTTTTTTTTTTTTACTAAGACAAAGTTTGTGATAGCTGCCAAATAGTGATGGTTGTCCATTTCAAAATAGAAGAGGGGTGAGTGTTTTTTGAATAATTTTTTGTAGAAATGAGATAGAGACCTGCTGTTTTCACCGTTGGAAAGAGGAGATCAAGGTGCATTGAACCATATACTGCATATTGTTTCTGAAAAGTTTTATATAGGTTGTCTGCAATGTTTTTCAAATCCAAACACTTTGCATAAGATCGTTGAGGTGAATTTTCAATTTTCTGGAATGCATTCGAACCGCCAACCACGAGCTTACAAAACTACGCAAGGCCAAAACTTTCAGCTTGAAGCATTTAAGAGTTATGAGTATTTTACCAAAGGGTTTTTTAGCTGTTCTTTCGCGAATGCTGATCTTCTGGTTATCATTTTCTGATGGTTAGAAACCTAGCTTTAGCTCTGTGAAATAGAATAGCAACGTTGTTGTCCTTTTTGAACTTTAAATTTGAATGAAGCGACTCGTATATTGTTTTCTTAAAGATTTAGCCACGCTATTTTCTGCACCCATTAGAATTTTCAGCTTGCCAGATATTTTTTAGCATTCTTCAGAGTGACTATATGCACGAGCGATCTTTTTTGACAACGAATAATATGATAAATAACAACGAGAATAGTTCAAAAAGCATGCGATCAGTTGAAATCGTCGTCATTTTCCGAATCCACCTCTTCATCTTCAAAGATTATCTCTTCCTCTGTTTGTTTCGCGGAACTGTCCGATTTTTTGAACGTGTTTTCAACGTTATATATATATATGATCGAGATAGGCAGCGACAGTTGATATTGTTGTCGCACACGTAAGTTTTCATATTAACACAGGCTGATTCGACCGGGCTCAACATACAATGCTTGGGAGACAAGCTGCAAATGCTGTCATGTAGTCTTAACATCTTTCGAAGAAGAACAACTGACCGTAAAATATTGAGATTGTGTTTCACTGCCGTCTCATCGATCATATAACGCTTTCTTGGTAAGTTGTCAAAGGCTAGCTCAAGCAGTTCCGCTTTGGTAGTCTTTACAGTAACAGAGACATTATGACGCTTGAGCCAGTCGATGATCAATTCTTTTTACTATGATCTCTTGGATGTCATTGTATCTTCTGAACACAGTGAACAAACAACGATTATGATACAGTGATATTTAACATTAGCTATTTTACATCGCTTTTCAGTAAAACATTTTGGATAAATACATTTGAATTTTCTTTTAGTGATCGCATGTTTATCGAAAAATATACATTGACTACCATGTTGACAATTATCGTAATATATTTACAAGAAGCATCATAGTTAAAAAGGTAAAGTTGAACAAATCTCTCGAATTTTTTTCCCAAATCATCATTTTGTCAGAATTTAAGAACATGTTCTATTCGATGCATCAATTATACGAACAATGTATTTGAATGATAATCAATAATCGTTAGATACCGAGTCTGATTTAGCTGAAATTTTGACCTTTCGAAGTGGATTATCACTTTTCTACACATCTCAACAAGTCAACGTAGCTGTATACTAGCGTAAATGATCGATCAGATAATCGAAACCTTTGCATGCAAATGTAGTGTAAACTGCGACATAATCTAGACGTTTGTTAGATTTCATGAGAATTTTCATCAGATATATCGAAACAATCAGCTTTTCTATCACAAATTTGACTACAATGAAGTCATCGCAAATCAATGTAGCAAGTAAGAATAGTGAATCATTTTTATTATGTAAGTATAAATCATAAATTATTTCATTCAATGATGAACAATTAGAATTATTATAATCAACGGTATATTAACATGTGGAGCCAAACTTGACAATGTACATTAATAGAAGACTTGTTGTACCATTAATATTTCATTTGAGAATCCACGTTGATTTCAATAGAACTGTTAACGTTCAATAACATCAATTGATGTTAACCAAATATATAATTGATTTCTAGCAAATGCGTAGCACGAATAATTGATCAAAAGTAAATATTTAGGTGAAACTATTTTTTGTCAGGAATCGTTTTTTTTTATTATTAACAGAAGCAAGAATATAAAAATAATCATGCTATTGTAGACTATCACTCTTGCTGTTAACATTTATGAAAACTATACGATAAAGATTGACTTGAAGTGAAGTAGTTACCGAATGTGAAAGTACCGGAGACAAAATAAACTTCTAACTAAAAATATATTTCTTTCTTTTACTATGACAAATGAATGCAGCAAAATGAATTCAATGGACATCTATTTATCATAGGACTTTTTTCTATCATATTTTCTCTTCTTCAACAAATGGGTTATGAAAAAGATTTCAAATATTTGTTTTTCCACCAATGTGCACGGCAAATTATAAATAGACTTATTCTTTTCTACTTAATACATGTATATATATATAGATACGACAGCTCACACACAAAAATTAAAGTCAACACTAGTTTAACTTTAATTCTAACGAAAAATGTGAATCACTTTTTATCTAATTGCTAAAAAGAATTGTAAATCATAGGTGACTCAGAAAAAAATGAAATCTAAAACAATAGTTCGATTGATTCATTCATCTTTTCAACACATTGAGATTTGTTCATTTAAAAGAAAATATATTTATTGCTTAAAATTAAACGCAAATATTTCAGTCGACATTTAAACTCCACGCTAGAGTAATGCATTATAGTATTTGTTTTATTTTCAATATCCCAAGAAGTAAATGTGACTTTTTTCTATCTGAATATCTTCAAACAAAAGCAAACTGACTAAATATAAATGTCTGAATCATATGATGTATCGTCAGTTTTCTCTATCTTGACTAAGAGTTAAGTGCAAAATGTTGAAACAACTTTAAATTTTCTTTTCTTTTTTCTTGTGCTCTTTGCTACAGTAAACACTTTGTCTGATAAGATAATTTCGGATGAGAACAGGTGAAATGCGTGCATGTTAGGTGGTGTATGTAGGCATATTTTTATTCTATTTGTGACATATTGAAATTGAATACACATACAACTTTCCTTTTTATTAAAAAAGACGCATATGGCGCGAACTTCGACTGGAGCATCTGATTATGATTTTATTTTTAAATTAGTTCTTATAGGTGATAGCTCTGTTGGAAAGGTATAATTAATTAATTTGAAATTTTTGTTTTTGTATTAATATTTAAAATTTCTTTTATTAAGAGTAATCTTTTATTACGTTTTACTCGTAATGAATTTCGTCTTGATACTCAATCAACAATTGGAGTTGAATTTGCTTATAAACAACTTGTCATTGATGGAAAAAAAATTAAAACTCAAGTTTGGGTATATAATACAGTAGTGGACAAAAGTTTCCACCGTAGAAAGTCTCAGCTATTATAAATGCTGGACGCTTGAGAATTTTTCATGCATATAGTTGGTCAAGAGTGTAGGTCAGATGACTTAACTACAAAGAGAATTATGATGGATGACACGTTGTTTTTCGCATTAAGCTTTTTTTAACTTAAAAAGAACTGCCTACTCAATTTTGCACTTCTTTTGATGAGTTCATTTACTTGAATATTGGCGTCTCTGGATGTTTCTGAATCTTCAACTTCATCAAGATGATGGCCGTAGTTATACCATTTCTAATCAGTACATATTTTTTTATGAAACTTGCAGACACTAATGTCCAACTGTAGAGGTAGCTTTTCTAACGAGAGAACAACTACAAGTGGCATTCACCGTTTAAACTTATATTAGTCCCACAGAAGGTCTCAGTGAGAATACCAAAAGTCTAAAAGAGTTTGTCTCCATGGGTCTTTGCGCCAAATTATGATCGGTTTAGTGGGTACTTTCCAGAAAATCAAATGGCAGAATTTCAGTCTAAAATTTTACCTATAGATAGGCTTAATGACTGTTAGAATATCTTGAAAGTTTCAGCCGAAAAGAATGTTCTTTCGTCAAGATATTTAATTTCCAAAAATAGTGCTTTGTCACAAAAATCGAGTTCACTTGAAAACTCAATAACTTGATGAAGAAACATTCCTTTCGGCTGAAATTTTCAGAATATTCTAAGAGCCACTAGATCTATTTATAGACAAAACTTTGGATCAAAATTCCGTTATTCAGTCTTCGATAAGTATCTAAAACTGAGTCAAAAATTCAGTAAACCGATTATAACTTAGCACCAAAGACCAATAGGAACGAACTCTTTCAAGCTTTTTCTAGTCTCACTGAAATCTGTCAGTGGATCTAATATGAGCTCAAATGACAAGCATCACTTGTGATAGTTTCTTCGTAAGAGTTTGAGTTTCATTCACTGAATTGCCAGTGAGTTCTCCTCTCAAAAGGAACATCAAATGACTTTTCTTCACACCAACAATCACAGTAAAATGACTACAATGCTAAAAAAGGTTAATGAACTTCAATGAAACTAGTTGTGTGGATAGCTAGAACACAACACTACATAATGAGCCATTAACTGAAAGTCTAAAAGCTATATAGGTGCCATTCATTATTATCTATCATAAGTCTCTTTTTATTTAAGCAATCGAAACAGAATTATCTTTCTGATATACACTTTTGACGTAGTATGTGTTTATAAAGTTTCAGACCTCTAACATTTATAATGGCTGAGATCTTCTAAGGTGAATACTTTTGTTCACTACTGCATATAAATTTATTTATTGAATCCATTTATATTTTGGTGATATTTTTCATAATAGGATACAGCAGGTCAAGAACGTTTTAAAACAGTTATACCACAATTTTATCGTGGTAGTGAAGGTGCTTTAGCTGTATTTGATTTGACTAAACTTGATTCATTTGATCATATACCAACTTGGATTGAAGAGGTTCATCGACATACGCCATCTGATCTACCAATTGTTCTTGTTGGAAATAAATCAGATTTAGTTGATCAACGTAAAGTATCCCGTGAACAAGCAACAGCTCTTGCTGAAGAACTTAATTTATCATATATGGAAACGTCGGCATTAAATGCATCTAATGTTGAACAAGCATTCGTTTTACTTGTTACAAGTATTTATCAGAAGAAAATGCCAAAACAAATGGATTCATCATCAACAATAGCAGAAAAATCATCATCAGAAACGGTATCTATGGATAATTCACAACCACCTACTGTTCCTGTTGGATCCGATCAAACGATTATATTTGACAAACCTATTCGTCCATCACATAATGAAAAGGCATCATCAAAGAAAGGCGGTTGCTGTGTGATATCATGATGATGTTCAATTAAATTTTTATGCGATATCTTTTTTTTTATTAGGCATGAACAGAAAAAGACAATTAATTGTTTGTCATCAATTCTTATCGATAAAACTAACGATTAATGTCTTAGTGACTTACAGAAATTTTATAAATACGTTATTAAAATAAATTAACTTTATTAAAAAAAAATAATATATTTTCATAGATTTTAGAATTATCTAACATGCAATGTATAAGTCTTCGAAAAAATGTCATACTCTGTTATACTATATTGCTGACTTCTAAATCAAGAAAAAAAATTTTTTTTTGCTAGAAAGAACAATGTCTGAACTAGAAATTTTATACCAAACATATTTTTCCAGAACGAACTTAACGAGAAGGAAAAGCCAAAACATCTTCGAAAAAGTTCTTGCAACATTTTTCTAACTTGAAAAGTTTGTATTTCTGTATTATTTTGAGCTATATGAAGAAATCAAATCCGAATAAAAATACACCAAAATGTGGCGCATTAAAAAATCTATCGATACCAACTTTGGCAAAATTTATTAGATCTGTTTTTTGACTCTTTAATCAAAAAAGTATAAAAAATTTCATTTTTGTAAAATACAGTCTTTTCCAAGGTCTGTCAGGCTGCAAGAAAATCAACCACTATCACTAGAAATTATGCATGAACTAAATTCTTTCCATATTATTTATTCGGAATACTTCAGATAATAGAAATTTGGCAACGAAAATAATTCAAAAAACATTTTTTTATCGTTGCATAAAGGTCAGGTAGTAAGAACGACCAAATTACTCAGTCGTTTTTAGAAAAAGATATATCTTTGGTATAAACACCAAAAGTAAGTTTAATTTCCAATGCACCATTGAAAAGAGCACTCTTTATGCGACATAAGCCAATATTAGACGTTTTTTTATTTCCTTTCTGATTTAAAAAAACTAACAGAAAATAAAAAATACTGTTACTCGACAGTGTCATTGTAAGAAATTTTTTGAAGGTATTTAGTTTTGGACTTTTTCTCCTTGTCAGATTCGTTGTGGAAAAATATGTCTCGTACAAAATTTGTTGTTCAGACATTGCTCTTTCTAACAAAAAAAAGTTTGATTAGTTTAGAAATCAACAATATGATATAATAAAATTTGACATTCTTTCAAAGACTTTTACATCACATATTATTTCTTAGTTGATTTTGAAAATAGAATAATTGTTGAGTGATTCTGATGAAACATAATATAAACTAAAGTGAACCGCAAAAGTTTAAAACACACTTTACTTCGATGTTTTCTATGAAAAGGATGGAGGCATATGACATATTTTGAGTGTTATACATATTTAGAGGCAGGATCTACAGAAACTATCTATTCTTGATCTAATGGATTGTAGCATGAAGAAAAAGATGGAACTTCAATTATTCTCTAGCACGCAAAAATTGAAGACACTTTTCAAAAATATACCAGTTAATACAGAATATAACAGGCTACATTTTAGTATGAAAATTGTTGAAAAACTATTGTTTATAATAATTTAATATTATTGATTATTAACTAGAGAAATGTTTTGTTATAAGTTTTGTTTACTGTTAGAAAGAGCATTGAAATCTCAACAAGATCTTATTTTTGTTTCGCCATAATTCTTTGTAACAGGATTATTTTTTTCAACGCTAATTAAAATTTAATTAATATCCTATTAATAACTAAGGAAACTGTACTTTAACCATAGATTTGAGAACTTTAAAAAAATAGTGCATTCTGTCGAACAGGCTTTGTACTGTCAAGCGAGATCTGGTATTCTTCTTTGCAACCTATTCTTCATCTAATATAGTATTTAGTGTTGAGCAAGCGAAAACTAGCTGAAAACCATCATTGAAATAAGTGATCAAATATAAAAAGGTTGTATCAAATGAGAAACATTGAAAAAAAAAGTGCCAAACCTCATTTTATAGAATAAAGTCTGCTCTACAAAATGTACTATTTCTCAAAGTCAGTTTTCTTAATTACTAATAGAACATTAATTAAATTTTAATTATTATTTGAAAAAAACAATCCTATTACAAAGAGTTATGGCGAAACAAAAATACGGTGTTGTTTAGATTTCAATACTCTTCCTAACAGTATACAAAACTTATAACAAAACGTTTCTCTAGTTAGTAATCAATAATATTAAATTATTATAAACAATAATTTTTCAAAAATTTTCATACTAAGATGTAACTTGTTACATTCTGTATTTACTGATACATTTTTCAAAAATGTTTGTTTTCTGATAACGATATAATCGACAAAATACTAAGTGTCTTAAACTTTTGTAGTTTACTTTACATGAGAAATAGATATGTATAACATGCTTTGTTTTTCCGAGAATATTGCTGTCTTTCGGTTACCTCGTGGTATAGGATACTGCCTAGCGACAGATTCAATAGCTCGATATCTTCTCTATAACTAGTACAAGCTACAGCTCTGGACAGAAGGCCAGTAGAGTTCTTGTGCTCAATTACTTGAGCTCCTTATATACACGAAATAATCATAAGAGCAGGTACATGTTATAACGTAGTCAACATGCTATCGGACGGATGAAACAAGACAAATAGTCCTCAGTGACTTGTCCAGAATCATTCCATAGCTGGTAGTATTGAGGTTTGAACACACTACCTTGCACATACGTATCGAACAGCGCAGTCACTCAACCATGACGACCAATCATGCTTCAAGGTGACGAAAATATTTGATTAATGTTAATAGTTTAGAATTCGAATTGTTTTGCTCATTGATGTAATTTCTTTCTACACGGTTATCAATACATACTGTGATTGTTAATGATTACTATTTATATTTTAAAGTAACTTAATATTGAACAGAAGCCACTATTATCGCATTCATATAGGCTTCATGTTCCGAAAGAAAAACGATTTATGTTTTATGAATAAATAAATGATTTGAAAGACGAAATCTTTTTCAAGGTTAAATCTTAAATGTATAGTAATTGTTTATTGATCAGCTTTTCATTGAAGCAAGAAATAAATTGAATTTTCTAAAACTTTACCATAAAATCGATGACTCAAGTAAAAATTTTGTTATCTTTTTCTTTCGAATATTACTAGTCTATTTTTATATTTAACGTATACAAAAAAAAGCCAAAGCACAGCAAAATGATTATACGTAAAAAAAAGAAGGGAACTCGCTTTGAAATATGCCAAAAAAAAATACTTAAAAACACGACAATTTTAACTGATATACTGTACAAAAGACCTGAAACAATACTATTCACACAGTGCTATTATAACCAGCTAAATTAGGTGTCAGTGGTTTAGATGGTGTTAAGAGTAGACTTGCACTAGCATTAGTAATAGTGGAACCAGCTGGAATAATAGCTGTTTGAATGAGATGAGAAAGAGCCGAAGATGGAGCGGGAATGACAGCGAGACGACGATGACTTGATGGAGATTCATTAAGCATCATAGTATTAAAATTATCTCCTCCAGAAAATGGTTGTTTTCGTGGTGTAAATTGTCGATCTTTAATTGAACGTAAATCATCACCTTTCAATGATGTTGATCCATTAGGCCAATGAATATGTTGTTTTTTATTAATTGAATTAGTACATGACAAAATTTGAGGAATTTTATTCGAGGACAATATAACTCGATCATCATTACCCGACTCCATATACGGACCATTATACGAACTGAATATCGAAGAAACGAAAAAAAAAACTAAACATAATTCAAAAAGAAATAATTTATTTAAATATACCGTAGAACCGCCCGCTGTTTTATAGTCATCGTCGTCATATGGGGAGATCGACTTTCCATTAGTTTTATGACTGGATTTCTTGCCAAGCTGAAATATCATAAAATAAAAAAAAAAAGATTAAAATTGATTTCAAAATAAGATTACAAATAAAAACAATCAAATAAATCAATGTGCATATAGAAATAAGAAATATGTGAATAACATAAAGCACAACTAAAAACACCTACACCAAATACAAATAAATATTGATCGACAAATATCAAATTTTAACATGTATAGTTCTGTAGTTTATTTTTTACACTTAATACACGTACATACAGATCCCACACGTGTTGTGTCCATGAAGTGGAATTGGCGGTTAGTAATTCATCATGATTAGTAATTTTTTCAAGAGAAGATGGTGGGTGACGAGCAGGAATTGTTTTCCAGCAACTGTGAATGAATCCATTATGTTTGTGTATAAATACACGTGTAAAAAGAAGAAGCAATAACACAGAGATTATCGATCAAGAAGAATAAGATATAGAAAATATAAGCAGCTGTGTTTGTTTAGATTATATCAAGCAGATATTTGAGAGAAAATAAAAATGAAAGTATTTTCCCGAAAATTTTTCTGATTTTGAATGTGTTCAAAAAAGAAAAAGAAAAAGAAAAAAAAGACTTACGAGAACTGTACGGGGAAAATAGCTTCGATATCTGTAAAATATAACATATGTTACATTTATTATTGCTTTTATCAACTTCTATGTTTATAGAATTTTTATAGACTCCAGTCATATGATGACCGATAAAAACACAGAGTATAGATGAAGAAAAAATTATCAATGATATATTGCATGAGCACTTACTGATGACGAATACAACAAACGGCGATTACAATAATGGGAATGAGAAGAGCGCCGACAGTGATTAGAAGCCATATGGCAATTTCACCCGCCATATTCCCTATAATTTTCATAATCATTACAATTGTATGAACATATCATTTTCTACTTACGTTGAGTATATTGAGGAAACATTTTCTATTCATACAATTAACAACAAAATATAATATACTAAAACACAAAAAAAAAAAGAATCATTTTATGGCTTGTCGAATAATAAAATCCTTGTTTTTATTTCTGTTTTTCTTTTTCTACTTAGTATGTTACTCGAGTCAATAGTATAATACTGAGTATAGTTACTATGAATACACATTAAATCGTAGTGATGTAATACACATCGTCGATCTCTTTGTATACATAGGACATATAAAAAAACGTCGACGATAATCATGGTTCCTATTATTCTTACAAATCTTACTTTCAATCAAACATTTGCAAGAAAAAAAAGTGCGGTATGATTGACCTGACGCAAGAAAAAAAAAATGGCAACACGCATATATACATCCACGTCTCGCCCTGTCTTTCGATTATAGTAAATAATGACTAGTTACCTCCTTTACATACATTTACTCATTCGGCATTTTTTTTTTCTCCTTTTTCTTTCCTTGCAAAGAACGAAGAGTTGACGATGAAACAAAGACATCACCGTATGAAGGAGACGAAAAAGGAGGAAGAAAAAAAAAGAAAAAAGAAGAAGAAGAAGAAGATGACAGAAATAGGTGAACTATTTGATGTTTGAACATAAAGATGATAGAAATCTAACTCATAACCTATCATATATGTACATGTTTATCTATTGACCCATTTGATGTCAACGACCAAAGAAATTCTTTTTAGCTCTCGTCACCTCATTCACATAAAGCTTTTATTCACATGATTGCACTCATGTACACTGATAGAAAGGTCAAATACATAGAATAAGACATCATATACGTTTAGATATCAGTGTCATAATCAATATCTAATAGGATTTGTTACTAAGAAAAAAAATGCTAACAGCAACTCTTACATCATCAAAACAAAACTTGAACATATTATTAGAAAAGACTGGAATTAATTTCATTGTATTTTTGTTAAAAGAAATTATATTTGATATGAAAAGTATTATTGAATCAATTTAATAAAATATAAAATTATTTTTCTTATAACAACTAAAAACTTTATTTTTTCTACAATTATCATTACCAATTGAAAAATATAAATCTAATTCATTAACAAATGTTACTTGAAAGATTTATTTATCTAAATAACAATGTTCTGCCAAGGGTGTCCCAAGGTTGTCAGGATTGAGAAGGCGTGTTAATGACTCAGCAGGTCAATTAGAAGATTTTTGTTCAAGTTGACCGAGATTTAGAAGGAGATGTTGAGCACTTTTTGGGAATCTGTGAGCCAAGAAAAACAATAAAATGCTGGAACTTCGATGAAGAAAAACGAAAATTTTTCAAGATTGATAGATATCACTCCTTCCCTCGTATTCTTCCTTCTTGTATTTGAATATTTACATTCATATTAAAAATATTGTTTATCATTCTATTTTCAATATATTGTCTCTACTCTCTGACAAGATTGTATATCTTCATAATTTTTGATTATAATAATGTAAAATTTAGATAAAAATCTCACAATAGAAGTAATAACCATAAATCAAAACGTGTGAATCGACGATGTGTTGTTCTTTTCAAAATTGATGTGATGATTTTTATGAACAATGTTCAATCGTGATCACAATATATCATCGTCAAAATACACGTTTACTTTGTAAGTTTTTTTTTTTAATGAAACTTAAAAAATAATGCATTCTAGATCAACTATGTTCGAAAAGTAAAATGTGTTTATTGTTATTTCAAACAAATGTTTTTTATATATATTATATGTTAAATAAGTATATTGTATTCATAATTTTAGCTTGTATAAAAGTTTTGATTTTTCAATAGGCTTTCGTTTATTTTGATGATAGAAAAACACAAGAGTAACTTCATTTTTATTAAATCTTTCGATGAATTTCATATCTATGAAACATTAATGGTCAATAAAAAAAAGTGCATTTAATAGAATTTTATTCTCGTTCCATTTTTGTATTCATTTACTTCCATCAACTTTCAAACTATATCCTTTATTTGAAGAAGTATTCGTAAGTTTTTCTTTTCTAAGTATTAAACATTAAGCAAGAAAATGACATCGTTTTCGTTTTATTTATTTTATTATTTTAACAGATTTTTATATCAAATGAATTATTACTTCGAATACTATAGTTTTTTGTTTGAATCGTACGTAAACTAAGTAAGAAGATTAATATCCAATGAATCAAATATAGTTCAGTTGATATTCTCCTTCGATGGTATGTTTTAGATTTCGCTAAAATTGATTTTCACCGAACTTATTTTTTTCTATATAGATCGGTCAAATGATATAGAACAGTATATATTGAAGGACGATAGAATATGGAAAATGCTTTATCGAACTGTACATATATCATGCATTTTTTTTGTCATATAGCAACCATTGTTTTTGTTGTCATTATCGAGAGGAATAATGATAGTGATTTTCGATCAAACAAATCTATATCAGATCAAGAAAAGCATACATGTTATAAAAAAAATTAGACATGTTTTGATTGATATGTCTACGATCTTCCATGAATAAAATGTTTATTGAAGTAAAAGTAATTTAATAATTTTTATTTTTTAGTAAATATTGATGATGGTAATTGAACAATTTATGTTTGTCTATTTTTGATAAAATTTAACGTTTAAGTAATTGATTAATTACTTGATAGTTAATAGTTTAATCTTAAGTTTGAGTTATTTTTGTTTAAACTGAATAAATTCAAAAGATTTATCCGTTGATGATATTGAGAAAATTAATCCTGATTATTTCACTACAAACATTTAAAGATTTTTATGCTCCATTACTATTGATCTAAAAATGATAATTATATTTGTTTACTTAATAGTATTGGGATGTGCTTCTTTATTATATTTTTTGATCTGTACTTCTGAAAGAATATGATCCATCTAACAATAAAAACCAATAATACAACAATTCAAACCTACTGAAATTACAAATCTAATATTGACATCACTGTCTTATTATATAAAAGTCGTTGATAAGAATAAAAATTGTGACGTGAACACCCTCAATGATTAATATAAACCTACTCTCTATCGTTCGATTTCTCTATTCTATTAAGATCTTTTAAACAGTTTTGTATTTGAAATCAAGTTATGTATGATTAAAATTGTTTCGTATGACATTTACACATAATTATTATGCTAATTAAGAAAGTCCACGTTTAAAAATATATTTGGCTTCGTATGAAAGATGCAAGGATTTCATTCGACATGTAATCTTGAGAATTGTTTGAAAATCATTCAAAAAGAAAAAAAAAAACCTAGAAATGTCGACAGATGCTCTTCTAATAAAAAAAAAAAGTATTCGTGAAAAATAATCAACTAAAAGTCATACTATTTCTTTGCCTCGCTTGAGATTCGATAAAGATTTTTACATAGAACTAAACATAAACGTCATCGATTCGACGATTTCATACAAACTAATAATATGAATGTCTTATGACGCTAAAAATTAATCAATGAATTGTTTTATCAATATAACGCAAGCAACTTTTATTATATTGATTAAAAGTAACTAGCAAAACAAAAAAAAAAGACTTTATATGTATTGTGTCAAATGATTACATTGGCAATTTAAACTTATTGGAATATTTGTAACTGACTGTTAGCGCAAACCGATTGAATTAAACAGACAGAAATGTAACATAAAAATATTCTTCAAGCATGAGCATAGATTAATAATAAAAAGAATAGTATGAAAAAAATAAAAATAAAAATAAATTTTTCATTTGTTTTGATTTGTCATAGAAATTGGCGTAAGTAAAATCACTGACAACATTTTTTATTTGTCGTTCCATTAGTCTGTTCTTTTGTTGATGTTGGTTGAATGGGAATACCAGTTCGTCGAATAGTTTCACTGGTATTGGAATTATTTGAAGTCGGTCCGACCTTTTCAAGCATACCTAGAAAAAAAATAAAAAGATATTAACATTTTTTTTTACATTATTTTCTTTCTATTGAATATAACTAACGATGAGCTAGATCACTGAAAAGTTCTTCAATTCCTTTGTTAAATTTAGCTGATGTTGGGTAAAGTTTAGCATTGACCAATTTTGCATATTCTTCAGCTGTTTGTCTGGATACTCGACGATCTTTTTCAAGATCAATTTTATTTTCAACAATACATAAAACAACATCATCACCTAACATTCGTTTCAATTCTTTAATCCAACTTTTTACCTTAAGAAAAAAAGAACAACGTTAGTTTTCTTTTTTGTTTTATATTAAACTATCATACTTGATTGAATGAATCTTCATCAGTAATATCAAAAACTAATATGGCACCATTAGCTTCACGATAGTATAAAGGACTAAATATATAAAAATGTTATGTGAATATTAATTTAGGAAATTATTAGAATAATACCCTAGTGCTCGAAATCGCTCTTGGCCTGCAGTATCCTTAATAATAAAAAACAATATTTCTAAATAAATGTTTGAGAAGTCAGAACTTCGGCGTGTTTCAAAATATCTCTCATTAATTCTCATACAAAGCCAGATTTCTACAAATATTTGGTACACTCTTAGCAGTATGCATTTTCATTAAAACGTAATACCCAATAGGATGACTTATGAGGGAATCTCTTCAGCTATTCCGTTCCGATTTTAATGATTTTTTTTGTGTCTATGGATGCTACATAGTGTTCTAATAAAAATTCTAAAAGGGATTTAGGTTCCTCTGGAGATTTGACTAAGCTATTGAATTTTGATTTAAAACTTTGTGCATATAAAGAACTCAACTAGACTAGCCACCTTAAAAAATTCGGAAGTTTTTAACAAAATCTTATTGAAATATGAAGCTTTCAAAAAATGTCCACTATCCATGCAAAGGAATCTATATCTTGAAAGTCTCATATCTCGATGAGACTTTGTTGAAAACTTCTGAATTTTTTTATGAAAACTAATCTAGTTGAATTCTTTATATACACAAAGTTTCAGATCAAAATTTGACAGCTTAGTCAAACTTCCATAAGAACCAAAAATCCTTTTAGAGTTTTCATTAGAACACTATGTAGTATGTATAGGCAAAAAATCATAGAATTTGGAAGGAAACAGCTGCGAAGATTCCCTCGTTAGTATTTGTTAAGATGATACAATGCTTAGCAGTATTTATCTTTATTAAAAAATACTTATCAGCAGCGTGTATTTAGATCAAAGTACAGTTCTAAAGTTTAATAGGATCGAATTAGACTGCTCAGTACTCTTTCATCCTGTAGGACACTACGAAGTGTACTAACTTTTTATAGAATATCGGGTTTTTAGGAAAGTTAATAAGAGGAATTTGAGTCTAGATCGGAAGTCCTGTATGACTTTTAGCCTGAACTGAAAAGTCATTGGAGTTTCGGACCAAGTCGAAATTCATATAATCCAAATGTTTTACTTACCCAAATGGCTAATTCAACACGGCGACCATCTAAATTCAATTTTTTAGTTTTGAAAGACGCCTAAAAGAAAAATAAAATATAACATTGAAAATAATTGATATACAAATGATACATTTACTTGTTGTGTTTCGAGATGTTTATCATTAAATAAATTATCTGTATAGCGTAGAACAATTGATGTCTAATCAAAAGGGAAAAAACAATAACAGAAAAAAGATAAAAATTTTTAATTCATATTTTAATTTTATTATATCTTACCTTGCCAACACTACCCTCGCCAAGTAAAACAACTTTGAAAGAGACACTTCGATTCATTGTTCTTGCATAACGAATTTGCCAAAGAAAAAATAAAATAAAATAATTAATTAACAGAAAGAAAAAATATTTAATCTAAAATCTCTAAAATAAACATGATATAAATCAATATGTTACATATATTTTCATTTGCAATAGAAGACAAAATGACCATGAGAAAAAGAAATCTCTAGAGAGCTAGTAGAAACAAAAAGGAAAACAATTCTTTATACAAAAGAGTAAAGCAAGAAAAAAAAAAGAAGTCAATTTTAATTTTAAAACTGAAATGGTGTCATTGTAAAAAAATCATTAAGTACTGCTGCGCTTGTTTCATGTTGAACAGGAACCAATGATGGTTCAGATTCTTGACGAAAATATGAACTATCTAAATTCATTGTACCACGCGGTTGTTCTGTATAAATTTTACGTGGATATGTGGCATTTTCTATAGTTGAGTGATATTGTTGATTAGGACCAGTTGGAAGGCCAAGAATCTTGGCAATGGATGTGGGAATATCACGATGTGTAGCTAATTGAATATAAAGTTTTTCAGCTGATAGAAGACAGGTATCCAAATCGAGATTACATGATAAATCGTTAAAAAACTAAATAAATAAACATTAAAAAAGAATTATAAAATAGAAAATCAGATTAGAATAAGTTTATAGAAAAGAAATTCATATTTAAAATAATCTACCGATATATAATATTGTTGTCGACGTATATCTATGACATATACAATAAATAATGATCATTTTTACATCTTTTATTATATTAATATCAATTCAAGTCATTCGTAAATAATACAATTTTGTTATGCAAATTTTGATCAAAACGAAAACAAATTATTATTATTTTTTTTTGGTGTTTTTTTCTTGTGTCAAGTTGACCGAGCGATGAATTCATAATTATTGAAGTAGTATCTACTTGTTGTTGGGACGAAAGTTCATGTTATCGACGGGATGGAAACTTGTGTGGGCAGCATATTTGAATATGTTGTTTTTGATGAGACGCAAAAAAAAGACTTTTGAAAAGTCATTTATGTTCGAATCTATGCGAAAATTTTTATATTTAAGTCGTTTTGTTTTTTTTTTTATTTTCTAAATGTTTATCTTGATCATCATTCGTTGAATCAACTCTCGAATAATTCTTGTTGTTTTCACTCACTATCAGTGTATAAAACACAAATATTTCTCAAGCATAGAAAAAAAAAAAAACGTATCTAGAACAAACAAATCTTCAAACGCACAAAGAAGATACAATTATTATACAGCTTTTTTTCTACTTCTTTTCTTTGTACTCAAATAGAATAAACTATGTATGAAAGTTAACATTAATAAAATGAAATAAATAAATATAAAAAAAAATTAATGAAGAAAAGAAAACAGATTTGAAACAATTTGTTCGATATTGGTTTTTTACGTCTAACAACAAGCACTATGACTTCCATTAAATGAAACTGATTCATTAAAATATCGAATAGAAATTTTTGTTTGGACAATATGCTCATTGTTATATGATGATATTCTTGATTTTGTATTCAAAATTCAAATCCTGCGTTCCATTTTTATTCGTATTTTTTGAATCTTTATTTTTATTCGGAAATATCATTGTCGATATTGATGATGGAAGACCTGGTTTGGTTTGATCATATTGTTTCAAAAGTATAAACATATCCTCAGCTTGTTTTAATAATGGGTTCAATGGAATTTGACATGAGAGTTGATTGATATGCTACCATATATATATACATATATATATGCTCAATTTAGTACTCAGAAAAAGTAGGAACGATAAAAGAAAGAAATTTTTATTAACAATGGTAGAAACAAAGGAATATTAGAATTCAAAATCTAAATAAAAAACACTTACTTTAAGAATTTCAGTACAACCAAATTTTGACTCCATAATCACTGTTTTTTGTGAAATTAATATGGCCAAACAAATAAGTAAATCAAAATTTCGACATACATGATCTGTCCATATAACCTATAATTTTAATAATAATAATAAATAATTCATTTAATTAATTCTATTTTTATTACCTCCCATAAATACATAACATCATCAAATGAAAATTCACGTTTAAAACAAATTAACATCCATCGAAAGAAAAAATACATATTATTAGCATTATTTTCAACTATTTAATTAAAATAAATATTTTAATTCGACAATGAATTTAGTTTTATTTATTTTTTTTTACCTAAATATTTTGCAAGTTCAGCATCAATAAATTGAAGAAGTGTATAGAGATTACTAAGTTGAGATTTTATATGTGATTGATCCAAATGAAAATTTTGTTCCATTCGTGACATTAATCCAACAAAACACCAATATGTATCAATTTCATCTTCCATTATGACCAATATTGGACTTAATAAATCATTCATACCTTGTACATAACCTAAATAGATATAAATATGCAATTTTTTTAAAAGGTCACAATTTCATTTGATTTACCCAAATCAAAATTGTACATATTATAAGTCATTAAAATATCATGAAGTAGTTTAACATGAACATTATTCTCTCCTTCATAATATTCATGTGTTCGATCAGTACGTGTTACATCTTTTTCTAAAATATTCAAAAATAAATACATAGAAATAGTTATATGAAGATTTTGAGATAAAAAAACAACTTTTTATGAATACTCAAAGATTATATTATGTTGTTTTCAATAATTTTTTTCTTGCAAAGAAAATATTCTTTTAATATTATCTCAATATTTATTTGAACGTCAAATAAGAATAACAAAGATAAGTGCTGATTTTTCTAAACTAAATTAACGATTTAGATAAATCTTTGGAAAAGAAAAACTCCTAATAGTTCTCAATATCAATCGAACACTACCTATTGTATTTGATTATACTTAATGGTAGTCGAATTTAACTAAGAATGGTTTTTAAAAGTCGCAACAACATAGACCAGCCCAAAAGTTATCGAGCAGTTTTTGATTGCAAGTGACTTTTGAAAGAGAGCCGCTGTTTTCATCATTGACAAGAGTAGACTTGAGAGCATCGAATCATATAAGAAACATAATATTGATAATTTTTTTGGAGGCTTTTGAAAAACCAAGATTGAACAAACTGGCGTTTCAAAACTCTCTTAAAAATGTTTTTAAATATTAGATGTCTTATATGGTTCGATGTTCCCACGTCTCCTCTTTTCAATGGTGACAGTTGCAGCTCTCTTTTTTGTTTCTATCAAAAGTTATTCACAATCAAAAACTGCTCAGTAGCTTTTGGGCCACCCTGTACATTGCAAATCTATCCGATACTGAAAATAATCAATGTTGATCATTTTCATTTTTTATTCGTTGCTCAACCTAATAGAAAGTATTTATTTTATGAACATACTATTTCCAAAGAAATCTATTTGAATTACTGCAGATTATTCTTCTTTGGTCAAATAATAATAAAATTCAACTTTTCTTACACAAACGTCAAGGTAATATTAAATAACTGGATTCAATTCGTATTATTTCTCAAGCAATTTGTCATTATGACCCAGAGTAGTCAATGCTCAAATACAAATTCGTGATTTTGTGAAACACAATCTCAAAGTAATGTTGTTAACATATAAGGATAGAAATTTGTACCCTCCCCACAGATGCCTTAGCAATACCTCTTCACTAGAGTCCTATGAGACAGTCCCGAATATCCAACGGGACTCTATTCTCCATCGTCATAGACATAACCGTGAGATCAAAGTCCACTGCGGGTTTAATATGATAGTTGTTCTTTACTTTTCTTTCGCATTCACTGCAATAGATTACGATTGATATCGTTCATCATCGATATACATTAACAGTAGGTAGAAATTCGTAAACCGAAACATATTTTGATTAATACCCGTTTTTTTACGATACCAGGAGCTTCGCCGTCTTTCATATATTATTCTCATAGGAATTATACTGAAAGCTTTTTAATTACATTTACATTTTTCTTTAAGAAAACTTAATAGATTTTAGTTCTAAAATGCATTCTAATATTTCATAAATGAATACAGAGATCATTTTTTATTTACCTATTAATGATTCACGATCACGAAATAAAGTATTTTTTTGTTTTTGTTGTTCACTTATTGATTTCCATTGTACTTTCATTGTATGATATTCTGATTTTCGTTTTTTAATTAATTCAGTACGTTCATCACGTGTTGATGACCATGGATAATAATTTAATAAAAATTTCCATACTTCACGTCTTAATATATGTGATTCTAATCCACCACGAAATATTCGTTCTTTTAAGTTTTTAACATCCATTATACGTCCATCTTTATCAAATGACATTTGCCATTCTTTAACTGTTAATGGTTGACCACGTGCAACATCAGGTAATTTTTTAAAATCTACCTAAATTATAAAAAAACGAAATATTTAATTAAGAAAATTTAAACAATCATTTTAACCTTATAAATAACTTCAAAACCATCATTATTTGATTCTCGAAAATCACCATTAAGTGATTCCGTAAGAGCAGTCATATTAGGTTCAAATTTTCTATCTGAAGTTTCTGTTGTTGATATTAATTCATTTGGACCAAGAAGTGTATCTTTAAGAAAATTTGTTACACGAGAAAAACGTTCAATCGCTGTTCGACGAGAATCATTTCCTTGCTAAAAACAAAAAAAAAAACTTATTAAAAATTTAATTTCTTAGACATTATTTTTTTTTAATGTACAAATCGTTTCATAATATCATTTGAATTGTCAAATAAATTAAGTTGATCAAAAGCACTGATCGATTGTGAAGAAATATCTCGTCGCAAATTATCTTTTACAATATATAAACGAGTATCTTGTGTTGATCTTTAAATAAAAATAAAAATTGTCATTTCCAATAATAGACAAAAATTTAATTCATTTATTTTACTTCTCAAGTGGTAAATATTGTGCAAGTTTTTGTAAAAGTTCTTTACTTCCACCATGATTAAAATAAAATGCTGGTAATGTTGTACCATCTTTAAGAATAAATACCATATGAGCTATTCCATGAACCATATGATGTCGACGAACACTTCGTAAATCATTGAAATTAAAATGATAACGAAATTTTAATAGTGGACTAGATGAAACTGCTACAGAATCTAATACAATATTTTTAAAAAATCTTAATTTTTAAAGAATAAAAATTAATAAACCTCCATCATTTTTGTCATAAACAACTGAATGACCACCATTAATAAGTGCCCAATCATCCGTGATAACATCTTCAAGACCTAATGGTACAAAACGAAAAAATATTCCACGTTCACTTTCTACAACTGTTATTGTCCCGGTTATTTCATCAAGTGGTGTAGCACGTATTTCACTTTGTGGTGATCGTTCTTTAATGGTAATATTATTTCGTTCAAATAAGATTGTATCTTTAGGCATAGTAATGCTAAAAAAAACACGACAAAATTATTTATGAACTATAGTATTGATGCAGCTCGACATGTCTCGATTCAATAAATTTCACACTTAATTTTAGAAAAACAAAATCACAAATTTGATAGCGAAGATAACAAGCAAATTAGAAATGAATCGAAGGGTATACCATGTAGTTTTTCTTTTCATGAGGCAAAAACAAATCGTATGTGTGTTTCTAACGAATACATCAATAGGGCGAGCGAATGAATGAATGAATCGGTGATAACACGTGAAGAGAAATGATCCAATCATATCTTATAAACAAAACTCTTATAACACAAATTTATAGGTTAACGTCGAATAGCGACCTCATTGATTTTGAAACTTTTATAATGGTATTCATCGAAATTCTGAAGCAAAAAGTATAAATAGCAGGACTCTACGTAGTATAAGACGAATGGAACGCAAGTATTTTGATAAATGTGTCATAAGATAGAGTGATATAGAAATTTTGGGATATTATCCTATCCCATGGAATAAACGGCCACTTATATGAAGATATTTTTATCAAGAAAGATATTATTAGTTTTTTCATATAGATAGCGTTCTTGTCTATTTCAGTGGAATTAGCAAAAATAGAATTTTGGTCTACTCTGTAAATGGTTGTGCATTGTAGCCATTAGAGCATAGTAAAATAGATAATAATGGATAAATAAATAAAAGATGCTATTTTGCCTATTGTAACAGTTAAAACCAATGAATTGATTCAAGTTTTAGTAATAACTGATAACATGTAGTCTGATGATTTATCGTAGTCTATTATTGAATAGAGGTGTGAATTTATTGTTATTGTTATTAATAACAAATAACAAAAATAGTTATTGTTACTAATAAGAATAACTTTTTTTTGTTATTATTATTAATAACAATAACTGTTTTTGTTATTTGTTATAAATAACAAAAAAAATAACAAATGACTTTTTTTCTGAAGAGCCTTCAACTAGGGATGGGAAGTTACATTGACGTTCCTAGCTAACTGGTAACTGTTCCGTTACTACTGAGCCGGGAATGGGGGAACAGTCAGGTAAGTGTCTCTCGTAACTAAACCCGTAGCCTTGGACCCTCAAGTCCAACTATTGGGGACTACTCTTGGATCCTCAAGTTCCATTCTTGGGGAGGGGGGTGGTACCCTTAGGTCCTCAAGTCCTTCTATTGTGGCTATCCGAATCCTCAGGTGCTTTCACAGGAGGCATTTTTGAGTTCTGCAGTTCTGTTGTTTTGGGCAGCAAATATCTACTATTGCCATAACTGTTACTAGGTTGTTGGTAACAGTGTATTTATTCGTTGGCGATTAACGGTAAGGCCGGTATTTTTTTTGTTACTCGATAAACATACTGCTTGTGTCAGTGCCATCTCCGTAACCCACGGGCTAAATGCGAACCTGGAACGGCTATAATAACGGACGATGCCGAGGCGGCGGGGATGGGTATTGGTAGTGATGAAGAGCAATGCATTGGATTACAGGAAGATCCCCATTGGCCATCGTATAAAGTTTCGGCAGTCTTTAATCCTGTTTTATTCTGGGTTCCCAAATTTTTCGAAGCGCTTTGTTATCGAAGAACTCGGATTTGGGAAGGTCCTGTCGGATGAAGTAGTCGTAGTTTTTTCAAGGCTTCCAGATTGAGAGCAGTGTTATTCGATAGCTTTTCTTTGCACTAGCAACTATGCATGAAAAGTTACTGCTAGGTTAGTTCGTAGTCGGTTACGAGTAAGGAAAGTCCTACATTTTGATTTTTCATGGTAGGGACCGGTGTATTGAGAAACTAATTGTCAGGCGACACGGTTTTCTTAATTACGATTACCATAATTTATTTGATCTGTTTGGCTCAGACAACTGATTGCTTAACGTGAGCCTGGCTGTGACTGCAGCAGTCGGATGGTTCTGTGGATATTACAGTAAAAAAACTAGCAGACACACTCACCGGCAACATCCACACCCACACCCACATACCTGCTGCCATACCTCCGTACCCACATCCACACCCATTATCCAGGAATTGGATGCAATTCCGGAATCGAACGGAATTCCTGAATCGCATGCAATTTCGGAATCGCATTTCGGAATTCTGGAAATTGCGAGAACTCGATCGTTGTCGAATAAGCCAAGTTAGTTCGATGATTCTAGAATTCCGGGAATCGGATGGAACTGATTCCGGGGACGGAATTGATTCCGCAATGTGCAACATCGCGAAATAGGATGACTGCTCAGTGTGGGAAGAGAATACCAGCACCCTGATTCACAAAGAGAAGAGTAAAAAAGAGAATACACATCGAAGATAATATGATCTATTATTAATATCACATATCATGACAAACAGCTGTTAATCGAAATTTTATTATTATGATATTTATTGAAGAATAATCAACTATCACAGAAAAATAGTGCATCGTTTTTACTATCATTACATGTAAAAGAGAAAGTTTCCTCAAGATTTCTCTATGAAAATAAAGTACCTACGTCACTAGTTTTGGATTGTCCTAAGTAATATAATATTTTGTATAGTTAATCAAACAAATAAATTTCACTTTTTTGAAAACCATTTGATAAATATGATGTCCCATGAGATGTGACAGGAAGCGAAAGTTGTAGAAGTATTCCATGCCATGGAATAAAAACTTTTTGAACGGTGTTCCATCCCATTCCACATGAAGCTCTGCAGGATAGAATATCTACTCAAGTCGAAAACAAAATGAAAGAAAAAAAATTTTCGCTATTCTATGAAACCCTGGAGTATTGATTATATCTTACTTGCATATATATTTCTTCATGATTGAAATATATTTTAAATGTATTCTTCATATAATGATTGATTACCACGATTGTCATTTAGCTTAGAGCAAAATCTACCTATGATATATAACTTTGAAGATTCTTCTCATTGAATTAGTCCATATAAATTAATTATCATATAACAAATAACTTTTTAATGACAGCATGTCTTGTTCTATTAACAAGCAATTACTTGTGATATTGACATGATAGAATCAACATATGCTCTTATAATGATATTAATAATGATGTTACTTTCTATAAGGTAAGTAGATGTCTATAAATAAAAAGCTAGAACAACATTTTGTTTGATGTAAAACAACGTTATATAGCAACGCAAACATTCTATAGTTGATATTGAATAAGAAAACATGTCTTTCACAACATGTATTATGTTTCTTCTAATATTTTCAAATTGGGTTATCGCTGAGGATATCGAAAATGAAAGTATGAACTATAATTAATATTGTTGGTGTTTATTAGATAATTGAACATTGTATTATTTGAATAGATATTTTAATTATTAGTCAAGTGTTTTTAATCATTGGCATTACTGTTGCATTTGTCATTATTATCATTAGCTCAGTTATTTTCGCTTATTTCACGTAAGTAGTATTTGTTTAATACACTTTAAAAGATTTATAAATCTACCTAGTTTAAAATTTATCACAACACAAACCACTGAACCACAATATTATATTAATGATACTTCAATTGATAAAGATAGTAATACATATCATAATGAATATAATGATACTTCCTTTGAAATACAATACTTATATCAAATTCGACCAATTCTAACTGTTTCACATGTCATTTCATCAATTAAACAGTCTTTTACATATTTATATTATTCTCTTATACCATCCAAATGGTTACCTACACAACACACAAATAATCAACAAAGTCCAGACGACATAATAATGGATTTACCAATTTAAATAGTTTTTCTCTGTGTTGTTGTTTTTTTCTATCTCTAACAGTATATTTTCGTTTTCTAATAATTTCTAATATGTTGAATTCATTTTCTTTAATGGAAAATATTCTAATAACTAAAGTCTAGCCACATTGTATCTTTTACCTTCATCCTAAGTAATATCATTAACACGAAATAAACATTCATCATATGATTATCTTTTTGTCATTATTCTTATAGTTAATATTAGAAATTTCAATGTATAGAATATAGTTTCATGGATGTCAAAAGTAAATATGAATAAATGTTAACATATATTTTATTTACATTGTTCGCTTTGAAATCAACGTTTGTCATCAAGAAATTTTTGTCGCCGAATTGAGATTAAGCAAATGAAACATTGATATAAGTTTTTATCGGTCTATGTTTGGAATTCACTTTTGATGATATTCAATTGAAAATATTTCTTCCAGAGAGTAATATATTATTAAAGCGTTTAGAGAAACATTTCAATTTGTTTTGAATATAGAATGTTAGTCTTAAAATTCTAAGTTCTTAGACGCTTCACAGAATCATTTTTGATGTTTTTATGTGGAAAATTGCTGAAGAAGCCAGGCGGCTACAGTTAATTTTTGATAGAATGCTTCCATAAGTATTCAATTATAAAAACAAAAAAAAGTATCAGAAACTCTTTGACATATTTCACTTTATGAAGCTATTTGTGCTGATCATCTTTGTAAGAGAATATTTTTATTTTTATGACCAAATAACGGTATTAAAGTCAAATTACTCGACAATATCGAATTACTCGAGGATTCCAGAATAATATGACCTTAGTATCATTATTTGTTTATGAAAATAGAAACATTTTTTAGCGAAAATGATACGCGAAAAAAGCTCTGTAAAATAAAATATATCAAAAAGTTTTCGAATAGCTTTGTATCTTTTATGGTTGACTACTAAGAGAAGTAATTGAAGAAAAGGACTAAATTCTGTATTGAAGTTGATCGTGCTAGATTTCACGCATGTCAATAAAGCTGATGGTTAATGAATAAAAAACTTGGAAGTTTCTTCAATAATCAGGAAAAAAATTAGCTCATTTAGTCAAAATGCGATGAAAATATGCAATGTCTTCTTTTAGTAAATGACTTTCCTGACACCTCGTGTGTAAATTTTTGATAGTTTTCAGACCTTTAATACGAGAACATGCATCCAACTAAATTATCTAACCTTCTCACGATGATGGAAGGTCCCCAAATGTGACTCACCAGTCAATCTTATATTTTGTCCATAAGCCTCGATGAGGCTACTAGAAACCCGGAAAAATTGATTCCGATACGACCATCCTTCCTAATTTATTACCTTTTTACTGAGATTTTTATCGCTGGCAAGGTATTTATGAGAAAGTCGAAGTACAGAATTTTAATCTAAAGTTCTGCTCATAGATAAGCCTCGTAGACACCGGAATATTCTGAAAATTTCAACCTAATGATATTTCTCCTCCTTAAAATATTTAATATCCAAAAACAATCATGTGTCACAAGAAAAGGTAAGAAAGTCCAGTGTTTTCAACCTTCGATATTTAAAGAACACAATTTTTTAGGCTAAAATTTACAGAGCATTCTGATGTTTACGACACTTACCTATGCGCATCATTCAAGTTGAAATTCTGTACTTCAATTTTTTCATCAAAACTTTACCAACGATAAAAACCTCAGTAAACTTGTAATAATTGGTGAATAATAGTGCATGAAGACAAATCCTTACAGGTTTCTATCAGCCTCATCAGGGTTCACTTATGAGCAAAACAGTAGCTAGATTGGCAAATCACACTTTTAGACTTTCTCTAATCAGTTTCAACAACACTTCCTTCAAAAATCTATTCTAAAATACATCAATCACAGAACATTCCATTCTTATTCATATAGTCGAACATAACAACAAATCATATAATACAAAAATTTGCTGACAATAATACCTTCATCTTTCTATTTCTCATAAAACTAATAAACATTAAAGTTTAATTAGTTTGTTTGCATCATTGATACATCCTACAAACAATCATGATAAACGAAAAAGAGAAATATGCTCTAAATATATATCGATGCAAAAAAAAAATTCTATTTTGTTTGTTTTTGTTTGTTTGTGTGTAATAATAGTTGTGTTGATTCAATGCAAACCAACAGCAACAACAACAACAACAACGATGAACAAACAATAGACACATACATACGCACACAGTTAAAAACGAACACTGAGAAAAAAAGAGGGAAAAAACGAAGAATAAAGACAGTTAAACGCATAGATTTGTTTAAAAGAAAAAGAACTTGGGAAATAGAAATGAATATGAGAAAGGTAATAGTTAGGTAGGTACTTAGTGCTGATAACAGCAATAAGAAGAAGAAGAGAAACCTATAAGATAACATTGCAAAAAATAGGAAATAGAAAAAAACCCACAACACACGAATACAACCATGCATAAGAAGAAGTGTAAACACAAGAAACTTATACAGCAAAAAGAAAAAGACGAACGATAATATACCTTTTCTTAATCAATGTGACGACAAGGAATAATTTAACAAAAACAAATAAATGAACGATGCAAAATACAAGACAAAACACACGAAAAAGAAAAAAAAAGAAATAATAAAGTGACAAAAGAACTCGGATAGGAAAAGATTATGTATGTATTATAAATAGGTCGTCTCAATAGTAGAATATCAAGCAAAAGAAATAAATCATGAATATTCGAAAGTGTTCTAATTAATATTCGTTTGTTTTTTCTTAAATATATTTGGCTTATTTTAATATGACGTTGTTTTTGTTGTTGGTGGTGAATTTCCATTATGATTAATTGGACTATTACTAGCTGCTACTTGAGTCTGATTTGGATTTGAATTGTTAATGTTATTAGTAGTGGTATCATTAATATTAGTTCGAAGTTTTTTTAATTGAACTTTCAATCGTTTCATACCAATTTGAAAACCATTCATTTGATTAATTGCTGCTTGTGCTGATGATGGATTATCATAACTTACAAAACCTTAACAAAAAATTAAATTAATTTTATAATTAAAAGAAAATAAAAATCTTTCTATTTACCAAAACATTTACTACGATTTGTTGTTTTATCAACAAATACTTTAGCTGATATAATTGGTCCATAAGGTGCAAAAGCTTGAGCTAAGTCTGAGTCACTGTATTCTTGTGGAAGATGATATATAAATAGATTGGCACCATCAGGACCTTATAATAAATATAATAAATTATTAAATAAAATAATTCAAACAAACCTTCAGTATGTTTGCCAGCTACTTGAGAAGTCATATATGTTGGGGATGGAAAGACAGAAAAAGAAGCTATAAATAAACAAACATAAAGAATTTTTCTTTTTCTCATAATGAGTAATCGGAAAGTTTTGTCGATAAGATGTTTGTTCACTTTTGACCTACTAGAATATATTTCCGACGAATCAAAAGCTATGAGTAAAAAGTTTTGTTCAAGAGTAGTGAAATAACCTTGAAAAAGAGCCTAAAAAATTTGTTTAGATGGAAAATTTTTGTATTTTCATCACTGTGATTCGAAATTAAAGATTATTATCTTTATTCATATATCAGCTTATAGATCAAAACATATCGTATACTATCTTCAATTTTCCTAAATAGATATTTTTGAAAAGTCGACAACCGTTTTACATTGCAAAGAGTTCTTGACAAAATACTTGTAACTTCACTCGTGTAAAAGCTACAGTTTACGAGGAAACCTCTTTAGATTTTCGATGATTTTGATCTGAAACTTTGTGCATATAGAGAACTCAGCTAGACTGGCTTTCATAAAAAAAAAATTCGCAAGTTTTCTATGTCTCCTCGAGATAAGAAGTTTTCAAAAAAATGCATGTTGTATACCACAATCCATGGAAAAGGATCTATATTTTGAAAGTTTCATATCTCGAAGAGACGTTGTTCAAAACTTCTGAATTTTTTATAATGAAATTTAGTCTAGTTGAGTTCTCTATATTCGCAAAGTTTCGGACCAAAATTCAAGAATATGAATTTTTCCGAAAATTCGAGGCTTCTAGAAAATAAACATATTAAAAACTCGATAGCTTAGTCAACCTAGATCTTTTTAGACCTTTCATTAGAACATTATGTAGTATTTATAGGCATAAAAATCATTGAAATCGGAAGGAAGCAGTTAAAGAGGTTCCCTCGTTAGTTTCATATCGCATTTTGTAGAAAATTGTGCCCTCTACAATACGATCGATTCTGATAAATTTTAGCATGTTCAAAAAGGGATTTATTGGGTAATCAAAAATTTATTGGCTCACCATCAAAAATAATTTTTCAGATCTTTCAGAAAGTCCTTCATTACTTTCGAACTAAAAATTGAAACAAAATTTCTAAGTCCATATTCGAAAAAAGTACACACCCATAGCTTTTGACCCGCCGAAAATACCTTCCGATCACTCGTTATAAAACAATTTCTTAGATCTTATTATCTGTTTTTGTTTTTGTAAAAGCATAATTTTAAAATTTATTTACCTGGTGCTACAGGTGAATTTGCAGTTGGACTTGGATGTATATTAGTTGGTAAAAGACCTTTTAATAATATTCAATTATTAATTATATTCTACAATCATAAGAAACTACCTCCATTGTTAATTTGTGACATAGCAACAAGATTTTGTAAATTATGATGAGCATCTAAATTATCAAAAATGATATACAATATAAAACTATAATCTAATACCTGCACCAGCATTTGATAATGGACTACTACTATTAGCATAGATTGAAGGCATCGTAGGTGGATAAGGTCCATTACTAGGTGTAGGAGCAGATGATGTTAAACCACCATTTTGATTATGATGATTTGTTGGTGGACCATTACTATTATTAGGATTTGGTGTATTACTGCTATATGCACTTGATCCACACATAAGTGATGAAGATTCATTATTATAAGTGCCACTATTTGGATTAGGAGGAGGAGGCGGTGGTCGAGGTGAATTCATTGTATGTTGTTGTTGTTCTTGAATATTTAAAGATTGATTACTACTATGTTGAGAACTTATAGTCATATTTGATGATGTACCAGGTGGTGGAGGTGCTAGAAGAGGTGGTTTATTACCATTCAAATTCATATTACTTGCAAACATTTGTAGAAGACTGTTTAATGCAGCAAAATTTATAGCTAAGAAAAACAGAAATAAAAATATTCAAAATTAATATTCAGTTGCAAAACAATAAAGAATTCAATTACAAGTGCCATTATTATTAAGAAAACCATAATTCTTTAATAATTGTTGAAGAAATACTAAATTACTTATTTCAGGTAAAAAATTATACGTGTTCATATGTTGAAGATTAGGCTGAAAAAAAAACGAAACAAATATAATGATTTTCTTTATTGAAATAATTGAAAAAAATTACCAATGAATTTCCTGGAGTCATATGCTGTATAAGACCATTATTATGAGTAGTAAATTGTTGTTGAATCTTTTTTGTTTCTTTATCTTTTGGTGTATCAGCAAATTTAACAACAAGTGGAGAAGAACAACCCTAAAATGAATAAAATAATTTAAAATAAAATAAAATAAAATAAAAACAAAGCAAATGACCTCCATAGTTTGAGATTGATGCATTGATTTAATTGCATTTAAAGCACATTGACGTTTTTGAAAAGTAACAAAAGCACATCCTTAAAAAAATTATTTTGTTTTTTTTTTAATTTAAATAAAAGATCCTTTCAGATAAGATGACCATTTCTTAATTTGAAAAGTCATCTATACCATTTTGTAAAGCAACTTATGTCCCATCGAATTGCATTTTTATCAAGTTTTAATGTTCTCAGAAGTCATATATCAGGTAAGAAATGTCATAGCAATTGTGGATGATATGATCAAATATTAGAACTCAGTATGTCTCCAAACTAACTTATATCAAATTTTGTTTAAAGTCACTTCAATAGAGTTTTATCTCGTCTTCAATTATATATATCTATTAATAGCTTTCTTCGTACACAAAAACCTTAACATTTTCACTAGCTTTACTGATTTTTGACTTTTATGATGTTTTAAATAGTTTAGTACTGCTCCCCTGAAGACAAAGGTGGCCAATCGTGCAACTTTCTCAAAAATTATGTGTCACCAAGCTCTATAAATATATCAACAGATTGTCTTGTGAATTGTTGTGCGTCATGATTAAATCAGCCAATCAATGCTCCAAAAGAGGCCAATTTTTCGACTTTTAAGGATAGACAAGTATATGAGTTTTGCAATAAATACTTTTTGAATGAAGAATTTTCAACGTATTAATAATAAATTTATTATGCCTTATCATTCATTTGACATATATGGATGTTTCGAAAAGTGCAAAAAATCTTTTTCTTTCGGACCTTTAAAGGAGGATATGGAAATATACAAATTAATTAATACTTATCAGAGATCGAGCATATACTAAATCGAATAGAGTTTCATACTCTAATCGCACCCAACCATTCGGAATCCAAATTCGTAAGGAATAAAATAAAATAAATCTAATTATTATCATAAAACTCATATACTTGTTTATTCTTAAAAATTGAAAACTTGACCTTTTTTAAGCATTAATCAGCTGATTTGATCATGTTGCACAACAATTCAGAGAACAATCAATTGATAAACTTATAGAATTTGGTGACACACAATTTCTAAGAAAACTATATGGTTGTTCGCTTTTGCTCTCTCAGATCGAACAATTTAAAACATCATAATAGCTAAAAATTACAGAAGCTAGTACAAATGCTACAGTTTTTAGGTACAAAGAATAGTTTATTATTCAATATACACCATAGAAGATAAGACAAAACTCTATTGAAATAACTTCAAACAAAATCTATCATACGTTAGTTTGGAGAAAATTCCTTAACTGGTAAATGGTTTCTTTGAACATAAAAACTTGATGAAAATCTAATTCAATACGATACGAATTGCTCTTCAAAATGATATAGGATCGTTTTTAATTTATCCTTCTAACCTCGACTTTTGCCATTGGCATCACGTAATACTGTACAATCTTCAATAATTCCATATGATTGGAAAAGTGCACGAATACTTTGTTCGTCTAAATTTTTTGATACCATTCCAACAAATAATTTTCTTTCTAGAAAATAAACAAAAGAAAAATAATTATTCAATTATTCATTTTGTTTTGTTTTTTTTTTTAAATACCATTTCGATTTTCTGTATCAGCTGGTTTCATTTGTATTGGATGATGACTACCATTTAATGTACGTAAATTATGTAAAGCATTTTGTGCATCTAATGCTGATTTTCGAGAATAAAATGTAACAAAACAACAACCTTTTGATTCACCAGTTTGTTTGTCACGTAAAACATTTAATTGAAAGACAGGACCAAACTGTTCAAACATTTCACGTAATTCTGATTCATGCATATTACGTGGAATTTGACCACAAAACATTTTAATAGCATCTGGATCGGGTTCATGTTTATCAATATTTATTGTTGATATAGCAGCAGATGATGGTGATGATGATAATGTTGTTAAATTTCCTTGAGTATTCATTAGTATTTATTAATAATTTGTTGAAAAAAATACATTGATGAACAAGACGAGACGATATTACGAATAAAAGACGTTAACGAATATTGACGAACAACGACGACGACCATCTCAAGGGGACAAGACGACGAACGAGAACGAAGAGACAACTAGAAAGAGAAGAACATCTTATTCATATTTTATAAATAAATAAGTAAATAAATCAGTAATCCTATCAAAAATATTTATTTTTTCAAAGATATCAAATATATAAAGAAATTTAAAAAAAATGCAAATATTTTTCAATAATTTTGTCATATATACAAGAACAAATGAATTTCATAACCAACCAACCAACTGGTTTTATGTTTACTCTGTTTACAACAAACCTTGTTAGTTATTATACATGAAAGCAAAATACCATTCGATGGACGAAAAGCTCGTCGTTAAGAGAAACTTCATAGATGTCGTTATGTATCGCGAATAGAGAAAAAAGAATGTATGAATAGATTTTTTTTAATGAAGTTATATTTAGATTGACTTTATTAGCTCATTATAACTAAAGTTTATCAAATAATAGAAAAATTTGATAGTACATCCGGGAATAATAAATCTTTCTAAATATTGACTCTTGACAATTTAATAAAATGAGGTCATTTTCAAATCAAAGAAAATACATTAACATATTCATTATTCTATTTCTTTTTATCACAAAGATTTTCCTTTGGAGAAAAATAAATTATTCAATGAAAACTTCTCAATATATAATTCAAAACTAACCTATACAAAAATGTTTTCTTTATTCGATAAGGAATAATATAATTATCTACAATATACAGGGCATCCCAAAAGTTATGATCACTTAATAAAAATAGATAACTCGACTACTGATAAAACTTAACTAAACGAGTACATAGTAAATTCCTATTTCCCAGAATTCAAATTTCTCCACATCATTATCCAATGAATAATACAAAAAATACGTAGAAATGAAGTGTATAGCTTTGAAAGGTTGGTTGGGTTAGGAAGGACGTGGATAAATTGAAGGGTGTGTGTGAGTGAAAACAAGAAGTACATGTACGAGAGATGGAATCGATATATATTTTTTCGTAACCGAACTGATCTGATCTCTGGCACCTGCGTCAATACCCTCACTTACACTCTATGGCGCGAAAGTCTTGATACAGAATATTCATTCATTTTTCGGCTACTAAAAGACAATTAGTTAGAGTCAGAATCAGAATTTTTCGCTATTTGCGAATATATGTTCAGATTTTTCTTCTATGGTAAGATTGAAGAATTATCAGTAAATTTTGTGAAAAAAGTTCCAAATTGCGTCTGTATACAACAAAATAACAGTTTTGGCACAGTCCTTAGTGTACGTAGTTCGTGTTGTAGAACAGCTTCAAATCATTACTATTTCAAAGCACTGAATTCTGAATTCAAAAACTATGCATTTCCATT